>ML259782.1:0-31724 GCA_005239495.1 Nicotiana undulata | reverse complement strand
GCAGGTGCACCCTTACCCCCTCAGCCAGCTAGGGGTGGTGGTCGTGGTGCTAGAGGTGGAGGTTAGACCCACATAGGTGGAGGGCAGGCCATGAGAGGTAGAGGTCAGCCCGTAGCAGGTAGACCCAGAGATGCACAGGTTGGATGGGCTCAGCCCCGGTGTTATGCTTTTCCTGCTCGTCCTGATGCTGAGGCTTCTTATGCAGTTATTACAGGCATGGTTTCAGTTTGCAGCAGAGAGGCTTCGGTGTTATTTGATCCGGGTTCTACATTCTCCTATGTGTCTTCATATTTTTCCCCTTATCTGAGTATGCCCCGTGATTCATTGAGTACTACTGTGCATGTGTCTACACTGGTGGGTGATTCTATAGTGGTAGATCAAGTCTACCGTGCCTGTCTAATAGTTATTGGTGGTCTGGAGACTCAGGTTGATCTTTTGCTTCTTGATATGGTTGACTTTAATGTTATATTGGGGATGGATTGGCTATCTCCCTATCATGCTATCTTGGATTTTCATGCCAAGATAGTGACCTTAGCCTTGCCAGGAGTACCTCGTTTAGAGTGGAGAGGGACTCCTAGTCATTCTTCTGGTAGGGTTATTTCTTATATGAAGGCTCGGCGCATGGTCGAGAAGGGTTGTTTGGCCTATTTGGCCTATGTTCGTGATTCTAGTGCTGGGGTTCCTTCTATAGAGTCTGTGCCCGTGGTTCGTGAGTTTCCATAGGTATTCCCTGCTGACCCCTCGGGTATGCCACCTGACAGGGATATTGACTTTTGTATTGGGTTAGCTGAGGGCATCCAGCCATTTCTATTCCCCCGTATCGTATGGCTCCGCCAGAGTTGAAGGAATTAAAGGAACAATTACAGGATTTGTTAGATAAAGGCTTCATCAGGCCTAGTGTTTCTCCTTGGGGTGCTCCAGTATTGTTCGTGAAGAAGAAAAACGGATCAATGAGGATGTGTATTGACTACCGGCAATTCAATAAGGTTACTATCAAGAACAAGTATCCTTTGCCGAGGATTGATGACTTATTTGATCAGCTTCAGGGTGCTACGGTATTCTCTAAGATAGACTTGAGATCTGGTTACCATCAGCTAAGGATTAGGGCTTCTGATGTCCCTAAGACGGTTTTTCGCACTCGTTATGGGCATTATGAGTTTTTGGTCATGTTTTTTGGGTTGACTAATGCCCCCGCTGCTTTTATGGAGTTGATGAATCGGGTATTCAGACCTCATTTGGACTCGTTTGTTATTGTTTTCATTGATGATATTTTGATATACTCACACAGCCAAGAGGAGCATGAGCAGCACCTTAGAGTCGTCCTCCAGACTCTGAGGGATAGGCAATTGTATGCCACGTTCTCTAAGTGTTAGTTCTGATGAGTTCTGTGGCATTCTTGGGCCACGTTGTATCGGCAGAGGGCATTCAGGTGGATCCGAAGAAAGTTTCAGCAGTTAGAGATTGGCCTAGGCCCACTTCAGCAACCGAGATTCAGAGTTTCTTGGGCCTCGCTGGCTATTATCGCCGGTTCGTGGAGGGGTTTTCATCTATAGCAGCCCCTGTGACCAAGTTGACGCAGAAGAGTGTTCAGTTCAGATGGTTCGAGAAGAGTGAAGCGAGCTTTCAGAAGCTCAAGACAACATTGACCACAACACCAGTGTTGGTATTGCCAACAGGTTCAGGTTCTTATACCGTGTATTGTGATGCTTCGCAGGTTGGGCTTGGTGCAGTGTTGATGCAGGATGGGAAGGTTATAGCCTATGCTTCTCGTTAGTTGAAGATTCATGAGAAGAACTATCCAGTCCATGATTTGGAGCTTGCAGCTATTGTCCACGCTTTGAAGATTTGGAGGCATTATCTGTACGGAGTGCCATGTGAGGTGTTCAGGAACCATAAGAGCTTGCAGTATCTATTCAGACAGAATGAGTTGAACATGAGGCAGAGGAGATGGTTGGAGTTGCTGAAGGATTATGATATGACCATTCTTTATCATCCGGGGAAAGCTAATGTGGTGGTCGATGCTTTGAGCCGGAAGTCAGCCAGTATGGGCAGTCTAGCTTATTTATCAGTCGGGGAGCGACCTCTTGCGTTGGATGTTCAGGCCGTAGCCAACCGATTTGTGAAATTAGAGGTTTCTGAGACTGGCAGCGTGTTGGCCCATACCGTGGCCCGTTCTTTGTTGTATGATCGTATTCGCGCTAGGTAGTATGATGATCGTCATTTGTGTGCTCTTAGAGATGCGGTTCGGCACGGACGTGCCAAGCAGGTCACAGTCGATGCTGAGGGAGTTTTGAGATTGCAGGGTCATATTTGTGTACTCGATGGTTAGAGAATCCGTGAGTTGATATTGCAGGAGGCCCATAGTTCCCGGTATTCCATTCATCCGGGCGCCGCGAAGATGTACCAGGACTTGCGGCAACATTATTTATGGCGTAGAATGAAGAAGGATATTGTGGCTTATGTAGCTCGGTGCTTTAATTTTCAGCAGGTTAAGNTGTAGATAGGCTGACCAAGTCAGCACATTTCATTCTTGTGTCGGTTTCGTACTCAACGGAGAAGTTGGCAAAGATCTACATGAGAGAGATTGTCAGATTGCATGGCGTGCCCTTATCTATTATATCCGACCGAGGGAGTCAGTTTACCTCCCATTTCTGGAGGGTATTTCAGCGAGAGTTGGGCACCCAGAGTCCGAGCGTACTATTCAGATTTTGGAGGATATGTTGCGAGCTTGTGTTATTAATTTTGGTGGTTCATGGGATCAGTTCTTGCCTTTAGCAGAGTTTGCCTACAACAACAGTTACTAGTCGAGCATTCAGATGGATCTGTATGAGGCGTTGTATGGTAGGCGATGTCGGTCTCCAGTCGGATGGTTTGAGCCCTGAGAGGCTAGGTTATTGGGTTCTGAGTTAGTCCAGGACGCCTTGGACAATGTGAAGATTATTCAGGATAGGCTTCGTACAGCTCAGTCCAGGCAAAAGAGTTATGCAGATTGTAGAGTCCGAGATTTGGCTTTCATGGTAGGAGACCAGGTGTTCCTTCGAGTGTCGCCTATGAAGGGCGTGATGAGATTCGGAAAGAAGGGCAAGTTGAGCCCTAGGTATATTGGTCCATTTGAGATTTTGGACAAAGTCGGAGAGGTGTCCTACAGACTTGCCTTGCCACCGTATTTATCAGCCGTACATCCAGTGTTTCATGTATCTATGCTCCGGAGGTACATTGCAGATCCTTCTCATGTTCTTGACTTCAACGGTGTCAATTTGGACAAGGATTTGACTTATGAGGAGGAGCCGGTAGTTATATTAGATAGACAGGTTTGCCAACTAAGGTCGAAGGGTTATCCTTCGTTTCGTGTTCAATGGAGAGGTCAGCCGGTCGAGGCAGCTACTTGGGAGTCCGATATGAGGAGTCGTTATCCCCATCTTTTCTCAAACTCAGGTACTTTTCTATGTCCGTTCGAGGACGAACGTTTGTTTTAGAGGTGGAGATTGTGATGACCCAAAATGTCATCCTAAGTAAATTCAGCTAAATCTATCTCCCTCGGCTCTGAAAGCCTCCGTTAATCTCACCTAGATATGCGTGCGCAGCCCGCTGCGTGTAGCCGGGAAGCATCTGATGTGAAAATTTGATGAAAATGGAATTTTTGTAACAATTAAATGAATAAAGTTGACTTTGGTCAACATTTTTGGTAAACGGACCCGGACCTATGATTGGACTGTCCCGGAGGGTCCGTAGGAAAATATGGGACTTGGGCGTATGCCCGGAATCGAATTCCAAGGTCCCAAGCCCGAGAAATGAATTTTTAAAGAAAATTGTTTTCTAAAAATAATAAAGGTTTTTGAAAATGAAGTTTGATGTGAAATCCATGTTACCGAGCCCGTATTATGGTTGCGGAGCTCGGAACATGTTTATTATATGTTATGTAAGTTATCTGTGAAAGTTGGTGTAAAACGGACTTGAAATGACGTGATTCAGATTAAAATTGGAAAAGTTAAGCTTTATGAAGTTTTAAGAAAATTCTAAGAATTTTGAGGTTTAATTCATTGTGTTTGATGATATCTTGGTAATTTAAATGCTTGATTAAGTCCGTAGGATGTTTTGGGAGTCATGTGTGTTGTTGGGTTTGAGACCCGAGGGCTCGGGTGAGTTTCGGGTAGCTAATGGGGTGAGTTAAAGTGTAAACATCTGGTGTTTTCTTCAGCTTTCTGGTGTCTGGTGTAATACCCTTCGCGAACACAGCCAAGGGCCCGCGAACGCGAAAGGTAAATATTGTGTCTTGGGTATTTACACTACGCGAACGCGTAGAGGGAGAGGCGAACGCGGAGCACTGGGCAGTGCGCTTACGCGAACGCGTCCCCAGGGGTGCGAACGCGTAGGCTTAATGTGAGGTCGGGGGCAGGGTAGTTTTGTTCTTCGTGAACGCGGGTGTAGGCTCACGAACGCGGAGGCCTAGGAAGTCAGACCTTCGCGAACGCGGCCCTGGCTCCGCGAACGCGTAGGTCCCAGCAGCTGATCCTTCGTGAACGCGGCCAGGGGCCCGCGAACGCGAAGGGTAATTTAGCCAAGTTATTAAAAATACCCCAAAAATAGAATACCATACGGGATTTCATAAATTTTCACCTCCTCCTTCTTCTCCAACCTCCATTGAAGACCTCCAAGCCAATTCTTCCTCCATAGCCTTTTGGGTAAGTGTTTCTAACATCAATTTCTTCCACTTCCCTTCCCTAATCACTAGAATCTAGGCCAAAAATCCTAAAAGCAAGTAGAAATTAAGGGTTTTGGGTAGAGTTAGGTTTTTTTGAATTTTGGGTAATTCAACCCCAATTTGGGGTCGGATTTCAAAACAAATTACATATTCTAACTCGTGGGGGTATGGGTGATCGGGTTTTGGTCCGAGCCTCGAGTTTGGACCAAGCAGGCCCGAGGTCGACATTTGGAAATTTTGGAAGAATTATAGAAATAGTGTATTTAGGCTATGGGATGGTGTTTTTGAGTTATTATTGATACACTTAAGTTAATTGTGCCAAGATATTGTTGTTCCGGAGTTGAATTGAAAAAGAAAGGCGGTGTTAGAGGGTTGATTGCTATATTTTGGACCTGAGGTAAGTGTCTTGCCTAACTTTGGTGAGGGAACAAGTATTGTATGCTATGTGCTAAGTGTTTATCATGTTCAAGGCATAGGTAGGTGACAAGTACCTATGCGTTGTGTGTCAAGCATGCCCGTGAGTCTAATTTTGATAAAAATCTTGTTATTACTTCCATGTTCGTTATATTATGAACTTGTCTCTACTTGGAAGCCGTTATTGTTGAAAATCTTGGTTGATGAATCTATGATGTGTTGGTTTCATTGAAAATACAACTGTTAAGGATATATTGAATTGATTGGTTATAGCTGAGACCCTTGCCGGGCAATTGTTGTGATATTGATTGATGTTTTCCCCTTGCCGGGTGATATTGAGATGTATTTCCACTATGATGTACTCCTTGCCATTATATATGTCATTGTTTGGTGAGGAAGAGTGTAAAGCACGAAGGGTGATGCCGTGCCATGATATTTGATTACATTGCATAGTGAGGACGAGTGTAAAGCACGAAGGGTGATGTCGTGCCCTGATTCACATTGATTATAAGCACGGAGGTTAATGTCGTGCCATGATTTACATTGATTATACGCACGAAGGTTAATGTCGTGCCAGGATTTATATTGCCTTACATTGTACGTTGCATTGTGAGGAAGAGAGTAAAAGCACAAAGGGTGATGTCGTGCCATGATTTATACTGTTTCACATTATACATTGCATTGCGAGGAAGAGAGTAAAAGCACGAAGGGTGATGCCGTGCCATTATTTACATTTCTGGTATTTATACTTGTTTCGTTAGCTATTGTGTTAAATTTCCTCCCTTGTTTACTTCTATATATCAATTGAACTGCTTCATTTCACTTGTTCCCCTTTACTGCCCCCGTATCCCTCACTTGTCTGTTTATCTCTGCCTTGTATTATCCCTGTTACCTGCGGTAGAATAGGACAGGTTATCGTTATTGTCAAGTCTAACCTCGTCACTACTTCGGCCGAGGTTAGGCTCGGCACTTACTCAGTACATGGGGTCGGTTGTACTGATGCTACACTGCACTTTTTAATGTTGTGCAGCCCCGCATCCGGACCCAGTGAACCGCATTGAGGGAGTCACCTTCAGTCCACCCAGAGCTTCAAGGTATACCCGCTGGCGTTCGTGGGCCTTGGTGTCTCTCCTGCCTTTGGATTTCTTATTGTCTTATCTTTTCCCGCAGTTTCAAGACAATGATGTATTTCTTTTCAGACTATGTATTTAACACTCTGTTTAGATAGTTCATGAGTTGTGACACCCGGTTTTGGGCTTATGCGACGCTATGTATTTTGTTATTTCACTTTGCAGTTTCGAATTTCTATTACATTTCCGCTGTTAAAAATCTGAAGTATTTCGTTATTTCTGTTAAGATTTTTAAAGGTATTTCATTTACTACTGTCGAATTGGGTTGCAAAAGTTAGATTATTTGTGCACGTTGGCTTGTCTAGCGGGTTCAACGTTAGACGCAGTCATGTCCTGATGGGTGGGATTTTGGGTCGTGACATGTATTTTGGTTCCGGAGCTCTGTACATATTTGTTATAGTATTTTAATACTATTTGTGAAATTTGTTGAGAATCGGAGTTTATTTGACGTGGTTCGGACGTCTGGTTGATAAATAGTGAACTTTAAGTGTTATTGAGAAAAATAATGAGTTTTGAGGTTTAATTCATAGTTTTACATGTTATTTTCATGATTTGATCGCACGAGCAAGTCCGTATGATGGTTTTAGACTTGCGTGAATATTTTGGTTTAGATCTCCAAGGGCTCGGGTAAGTTTCAAATAGGTTTGGGTTGTGTTGCGCTCGTTCTTTCTTATGCTTCGACGTCATTTCTTCGAGCATAAATGATATCATATTGAACAAATGAGCTCCGATTTCTTTTTTGAATGAAGTATTAGATCAGTATCGTAATTATGGACCTGTAGCAAATGAATCATCGAATTTGGACATCGTATGAGGATTTTATGGTCATATTACTAAGGATGCCAGATATTTTAGGTTAATTATGAAATTGCCACTGACGGCGTATTAAAAATCTGCACTATTTGCAAATATTAAAATCTACATATCTCCTTCATTATAAGGTTAAATTGAGTGATTCAAAAGCCTAACTTGACTAGCATTTCACAAGGAATCCATTGGAGACATAAAAATCAAGTTTCGGGATCGTTTGGAACGATAAACGAGGCAGAATAGCTAGTAGAAAAATATATATAAAACGGGCAGACTTCTTCTTCTTCAAAATATATCCTAAGTTTTACATCGAATTGAGTTCGGATTTCAAAACTAATTTTATATTTGGGTTCTTCGGTGAATGGGTAAACGTAATTTCGTCCGAACCCCGATTTTAGACCAAGCAGGCTCGGGGTCAGATTTTCACTTTTTTTTAGAATACTTAGGAAAAATCATGCTTTTCAATAAAGTTAGTTCCTTTAGAATTAATTGATGATATTGAGTTAATTATGATTAGATTCGAGCAAGTTAGAGCAAGATTCTAGAGGAAAAGCAGTAATTGAGTAGTGAGTGGCCTAGAAATTGAGGTAAGTGTTTGGTCTAACTTTGACTTGAGGGAATAGGAGTCCCCACTTGTTTGCTATGTGAAATGCATGTATGTGGTGTATAGTTGAGGTGACAAGTATCTATGCACCACCAAATGGTCTGTTAAACATGATCCCTTCCCCGTTCCCAGGTTAATTGATTCCTGGCCTAATTGTTCTATGTTCATTATTGTTTCTACGATTACTTGGCCTTATTCCGTTGTTGTTTAATATTGATGTGGTTATTTTGGAAGAGTATTGGTTGTTTATTTTGTTCACTTGTGGTAGAAAACGGTTGAGTAGCTTGGCATTATTTCTACGAGACTTATATATATATATATATATATATATATATATATATATATATATGTATGTATGTATGTTCCTGTTGGTTTCATTTTTTATAATATTGAGGAAGTTATGAGAATTGCGGTTTAACTATTTTATGATTGTTGAGGTTTACGTGGCTATTTGATTTTAATCGATTATTGCCAGTTGTTGTTGCAAGTGTGTTAAAAGTGTTGGATGTTCTCTTGATTCTATCATAGTATCATGTTCCTGTTCTATCATATATATATATATATATATATATATATATATGTATGTATGTATGTTCCTGTTGGTTTCATTTTTTATAATATTGAGGAAGTTATGAGAATTGCGGTTTAACTATTTTATGATTGTTGAGGTTTACGTGGCTATTTGATTTTAATCGATTATTGCCAGTTGTTGTTGCAAGTGTGTTAAAAGTGTTGGATGTTCTCTTGATTCTATCATAGTATCATGTTCCTGTTCTATCATATATATATATATATATATATATATATATATGTATGTATGTATGTTCCTGTTGGTTTCATTTTTTATAATATTGAGGAAGTTATGAGAATTGCGGTTTAACTATTTTATGATTGTTGAGGTTTACGTGGCTATTTGATTTTAATCGATTATTGCCAGTTGTTGTTGCAAGTGTGTTAAAAGTGTTGGATGTTCTCTTGATTCTATCATAGTATCATGTTCCTGTTCTATCATATATATATATATATATATATATATATATATGTATGTATGTATGTTCCTGTTGGTTTCATTTTTTATAATATTGAGGAAGTTATGAGAATTGCGGTTTAACTATTTTATGATTGTTGAGGTTTACGTGGCTATTTGATTTTAATCGATTATTGCCAGTTGTTGTTGCAAGTGTGTTAAAAGTGTTGGATGTTCTCTTGATTCTATCATAGTATCATGTTCCTGTTCTATCATATATATATATATATATATATATATATATATGTATGTATGTATGTTCCTGTTGGTTTCATTTTTTATAATATTGAGGAAGTTATGAGAATTGCGGTTTAACTATTTTATGATTGTTGAGGTTTACGTGGCTATTTGATTTTAATCGATTATTTCCAGTTGTTGTTGCAAGTGTGTTAAAAGTGTTGGATGTTCTCTTGATTCTATCATAGTACATAAAGATTGAGCTAGGTTGACAGTGTTACGGTGTTTACATATATTCTAGTTGGTTTTATAGTGAAATGATATTGGTTGAAGCTTACGAGTTATACTGTTTTCTGTTTGCAATTGTTGAAATAAAGGTGTTGTGAAAGGCTTGGCCAGAATTGTGAATGTTTTTAATGAATAAACAAAATTGATTGTGATAAGGGGGATGTGATAAAGAGGCTGTGATAAGGGTGGATAATTGATAATGATAAGGGTGAACAGGTGGGATCGGGTTGCACGCCGCAACAAGACAAAGATAAGGGAGAATATGCATGTTTTACTGTTTATAAAATAAAGGTTGCAACACTCGTTGTTTTATTGTCATTAATTCATATTCTGCTTTTACTGTTATTTGAAGTGAAACTTGTTCTGTTTACAATTGTCGAGATATAAATATTGTGAAAGGCTTTGACTTGAATTGTGAAATTATGAATAAATTGATATGATATGTATGGTGGGAGCGGGTTGCACTCCGCAACAAGGAGTGATAAGGGTGGACAGGTGGGATCGAGTTGCACGCCGCAACAGGAGTAATAAGGGTGATATATTTGGGGAGGAGCAATAAAGGTGGACAGGTGGGAGCGGGTTGCACGCCGCAACAAGTTGCAATAAGGGAGAACATTTATATTTTTACTGATTTTCAAAGAAAAACAAAGATTTGAAAACTTACTATTTTATATTACACTTTTTCAAGTTTTGGCACAACTTTTATTTAAAGTTAAAGTTTGGAAACTTGGAAATTATTTGAGAGTTGGTTATAGCTGAGGCCTGGAAAAGGCGGCTGAGTTATTTCATTGTTGTTGCAGTACTTAATTGTTTGTTTAGATTTCCTTCTTGCTTTATATTTATTGTCTCAGTTATATTTTTCTTGTTCGTGTAGAATTGTTTTATTGCGTTATTGTATATATTATTGTCACAGGTTATATGTTGTTAATGCCTTGCCGTAGCCTCGTCACTACTTCGTCGAGGTTAGGCTCAGCACTTACTCAGTACATGGGGTCGGTTGTACTGATACTACACTCTGCACTCTTTAGTGCAGACCCAGGTACCAGCCAGCAGTAGAGGTCTTTAGAGCACCTATTCATTTATTCGGAGACACGAGGTATATCTGTCGGCATTCGAAGATCCCGAGAGTCTTCTCCTATTATCATAAACGTTGTTTTATTATATTCAGAACAATTACACTATTTCTTCAGCCCAGTATTTGTAGTATTCTTTAATAGTTCTTGAATTGTGACACCACACTCTGGGGTAGTTTTTGGATTTATCTATATAATTAGTTCGTGGCTCGGTTTAGTTAGTTGTTTATTATTTTATCTTTGGAAATCATTTAAATTAAGTTTACTTTAAATTTATTTATTGATGCTTAAGAAAATAATCAAAGGAAATTAGCTACTCGAATTCTGACATTGGCTTGCCTAGCAAGTGTGGTGTTAGGCGTCATCACGATCCCTACGGTTGGGAATTTGGGTCGTGACAACATAAGCTCCTAGATCTACATGCAATGTGCAGAAGTGTAGTATGAGTACAATCGAACCCATGTACTTAATAAGTAACAAACCTAACCTTAGATTCAAATCAGTGAAGAGCTCGAGATAGTCGGAGTCCAAAATCAATAATCAATAACAACACAAGATATAATGATGACAATAACAGTAAATAACTCAAAGGAATTATCATATTCAGCTCGTTCACAAATACGAAGAATTTGACATGCTTTAATAGTTTAACAATTAAAGCCAGAATCTTTCACCAAACCCACTAAAAATATGATTTATTAGAGAACTGTGACTTTTCAAAACTTTCAACATCATATAAGATATTTCATTTACCAAACCAGCATGAGGAAAATACATCTCTATATCTACATGTCAAGTATACATGTCATGTCAATAACATCATGTTGCCATCTAGTATGAGGAATATACATCTCTATGACTACATGTCAAATATTCATGTCAAATATGATTTCATAGTGTTACCATCAAGCACACTCACTCTCAACACACTCAAGGTACCTGGCTCAAAGACCCACTTTATCACACATATAATCACTCACCACTGGACGGGTGCCTGGCTCAGAATCCCCTCACCAAAGCATCTATACATAATATTGTGCCTGCGCCCATGGCTGGTATGTCAGTATTCGGAGGGGAGGATCATGTCCAAGCTCTAATCATAAACCAATATGGCTTGTTACGGAAGGCAACCCGATCCAATTAACAATAAAGCCAATATAACATGTTGCGGCGTGCAACCCGATCCAACATAACTCACAACTCGACTCTATAGCCCACATCAGTCAATAACCTCTCAAGTCTCAAAGGCTCGCAGTGTCATAGAACTCAGCCCAAACAATATCACATATGGAAAACAATAGCATGTGATAAATTAAACACGTAGTACACAAAGACTGAGATATAAGATGAAAATGAGGAATCATGACTGAGTATATAGTTACAGTCAAAGCAAACAACTCAAATCAGCAAGAATTGCTCCATTATGTCTCAACCAAATAAGCACAAAGCCTAGACATGATTTCTAACATGAATCATAACTCGAATAATTAGGCGAGTAAATAAAATATGGATATAATTAAACATGATAGTAAAACAAGTCCGCTAATAGTCTAAAATCCACTCGAATCATGAATACCTGGTGCACGGACACACGCCCGTAACCTGACATGTGCGTCACCCCAACACATCTCATATATCATAGTTCCCAGGGTTAATAATCCTCAAATCTAAGTTTAGATATGTTACTGACCTCGAACAAGCCAAATCAAATATTGAGCCTGCCAAACAATACTCTAGAAATGCCATCCCGCGAGAATCCACCTCCAAACGGCTCGAAACTATCCAAAAGCAACTGAAAAATCATATAATTCCAAAGGAAACAAACCCAAACGATAAAGGTCTAATCAAATACTCAAAGTCAACCAATAAGTCAACACGGGCCCTCACCTCGGAACCTGACAAAACAAAAAAATTCTGACAAGCCATTCAATTAGGAGTTCAAAAAAACTTACTCCATGATTTGCTTGTTAGGGTTTCTGGCTACAATTGTTCCTGCTTATTCTGTGATTTTACCTTATTTCGTCCATCAATATTTCTGATGCTTCTTATTCTGCCTACATCATGTTTAGCCCGTTGATTTAGACTGTGTTCTATACGAATCCCTAATTTTGTATATGATTTTACCCTACTTGTCTTCTTAGGGTTATGATTTTTGTCTATTACATGTTTATTACATTTATTCTCATAAGGCTAGGCTAAATCGTTGTTATATTCTATTTGTGAATCCCCGAATCTCTATGATTGACATTTCACTGATTTTGTTCTCTACTGATTCTGAATATTTCCTTAAATGTGTGATATTTTCTTCTGATTAATGATGATTTCCTGTAATTCAAACCTCACTCGAGGGTTCTCTTACTGGTTTCTAGAATTAAATTATTTCTTGCCTTATTTCTATGAATCATTTTCTGTCAAATTAAGTCACATATACTTTCCTTAATTAGAGTATTTTGAACCTGGTCTCAATTATATGATCTATACTTATGTTGCTTCTTATATGTTAAAATCAGCTCTTACAAGATTCTCTTTCCTTATTTAATCAATGTCTATTACCGTTTGTATATGATCCCTGAATTAAAAGGAGTCTTAACATTAATTTGATTCTAACTGATATTTACTTCTATAATTTTGCTGAACTATCATTTCTTACCTTATTCACTGCCTATTTTCAAAACTATATATACTCTACTCTCTCATTAGCACAGACACGAACGAACACACATTGTTCAAAACTTTCTTACACACAAATACTCTATCTTTTGTACTCTTTCTGGTTACTTGCTATTATCAGCCAGCCGCAAGCCAAGGCTGATCATTATACTCTCTTACTCTTTATTCTGTGTTTTGCTAGCTCCTAACTGATATGTCCTAATTTCAGTTTAAGTTTCAAAAACAATATGTTTCTTTTAGCACTTCAAAACATCTTGTTCCTAATATATTTTTATTTATGGTTTTGTCGTTCACCATGTAATTAGCATGCCTACTTATTGCTTTACTAGTATGATTCTTAATGTATCCCCTACCTTAGACTCAGCATGTTTACTAAGTGTTACCCTCTTTTTACATGCTGCTTCACTTATGATTTCTTTGATTCCTAGTATACAATAATATGTACTGTGTGCTGCTTGGTTTCTCTGTAGTCTTTAACACATGCTGCACCTGAAACCCCTTAGGATTTCTGTGATTCTGAACTTATGTGCCACTCTTCCTACTGTGTTCTTACCCTTATGTGCTTCATACTTGTCCCCAACCCCTCATCTCCCTGATTGTGATTGTTGAACTTGTTTAGTTTTTGTTTCATGTTCTATGTGTGTTGTTTTGATCTGGAGATTGGTATGTTGTTGTTTTGATTGCCCTACCCCATTTCAAACTGTTTTAACAAGTAAACTCTTCTATTGTTCTACAAAACATATCTCAAACAAGTCTATTTCCAGAAACTATTTTCAAACTCGATCTTTTCAAAACTATGTCAAGCACTCTCATTATACTCTTAGAAACCTAGGTTCTACCCCTCTAATGTGTGACTGCATTGGGATCCCTCTGAACTCTTATTCATTAGAGCTGGCCTTTCCACACTGCACTTACTCATTATGGTTATGAAAATCTAGGTGTGAGCACTGCCCCGGATCACTTGAGGTTCATAGGGAACTCTGACACACACGGATTATATGAAAGGCTGTGAAGCATTGTTGGCACTGAGAATTCTAGAGATCTGGGCCTATTGGTAGGCTCCCTGTAGTGTAACTTCTTATTTTCTTATTCATTTATGTAATTCATGCAATGGTTTGTAATAATTTATTGTAAACAACTATTGGGGATGGATAGTGAAAAGGGAAGGGTAACTATGTATGCCAAAGGGTAGAACTCATGTTCTTAGGTTTGCATTTCCTATTTGCGCAATAGAATTCATGTTTAGGACCAATGTGTGCAAATCATGCATTAGATATCATTTTAGGAATACTGTTACAGCATATCATTTTGATATTACTGTTATATCACTTAGAAATCCTGTGTTAGGATAAATATATTAATATGAATCCTTATTCACGCAATCATGTCTCATCATGCTATAACCATGTTATACACTTAGAAATCCTGTTCTAGGATAAACAACACCAAAATAAACTGTCATTTTTGCACCTTCTAAAACCATGATTAATACTGTGACTACTTTGCATTTAGACAACCTGCTTTTTTAGGGATTCTGCATATGCATCATTCTGCATCCCTACGAGCATTAGATACCATGTTTTAGGATTTCATTCGCACTCGTTTAATTTCACCTAGCTTAACTACTGATGCATGAAAAAGGCATAAAACAACTTTACTCAGTTTTTCTAAACAACTGGCAATAATTCTGTGTTTTGCAACACATACAACAATATGTTTAGGCAATATTTTACAACAGTTTTCTTTAATAGTTCTGGTAATTAGTATACATTGTCCCCCGCCTAGGCAAACCTTAGGCGATTAAATTGTTAAAACTGGAAATCTACCTCTTTTGTGTATGTTGCCTAATGCTTAACAGGTTTGAAGATCAGTAGGCAAACTGATTAGGGCCCGTTTCTTAGTTACAAAAACAAAATTTTCCTATCTACTGTGTTCTGATACTCACCTAGACACCCTGTCTTAGGATCCTATTTAATAATAATGCCCTTATTTGTGTTTGATTCGTGTTGTTTACATGCATTATCTGTGGAGGAAAACTGAGCCCCCCTTATTTGCTCTTTCCTGCTCTTTATTTGCTGAGGTACTATGTGTTTTTGCTTGTCGCATTAGTATTTTCTCCTTTAAACCTAAGGGTCTGTCTAAAACTGCCTTATAGGTAGAGGTCCTAAGCTCCTCCAGGGCCATTAAGAAGGGACGGGTAACAACACGCAATAGAGGTTGCTGAACAACACTCGCTTTAATAACCTCTAAGGGGTGGGAAGATGTAAAGACCCGTAGAATTCTTAACAAGAAACGCTGCCCGGATAGATCCACATGTTGATATAACTATAGAAATTCTTAAATCGGACCTTTTTGGAGTGAAAAGTACCCCAGGACTAAGAGGGTAGAATTTTTCAAGTTTGTGCAAATCTACGGTCCACTATGCGATCGCATATCAAGTATGCGGACCGCACAGTGGTCGCATAGTTGGACAGATTGCTGTCCATTTTGAGGACAGCTATGCGGCCCAAAATGCAATCGCATATCATTTATGCGGGCCGCATAGTTGTCGCGTAGTTGCACCTAAGTTTTAGCGGAGGGGGTTGTGCAGCGCACTATGAGATCGCATAACAGGTATGCGGACCGCATAGTTGCCGCATACCTGGGGAACTCCTTTTTCTTTTTGGCCCAGCTGAAGGCCATATTACGGTAGGTTTGCGGACCGCATAGCTGGAATGCGATCGCATTCCGGACCGCAAACCTGCATCGGGGCTCCTATTTCCTAATTTTTAAAACCCTACCCCAGCCTAATATAACACCATCCCTCATAATTTTAACTATTTTTTGATAAAATAGAGAGAGGAGAGAGTGGGTTCTAGTGAGAGAGAGTCCCAACTTCATCAATTTTATCCATCACCACTACTCAATCCTGGAATTGATCGAGTAGGACACCATTTTCTTCACCACAAGAGGTAAGCTTCTACCCCACCAACCTTAATTTCAAGATTTTTGTTAAAATGAAACACGGTTAGGTGAGTTCATGAAGATAGGAGTAGGAATCTTGCATGCATGTAACCAACTAGTCATAATCTAGTGAAGGAAAATGGGTTAGAGTAATCTTTCACTAAAAAGAGGCCATAATCTAAAGGAACACCTAGTGTTTGATATAATGCTCAAGTGATTTCAAGACATGATCATTATTCCTAATTCTAAGTTCAATTATGCAACATTGTGAACTATATTAAAGGCGCTAGAAGGTTCGGTGAATTGTGGTAGAAATCTAAGGAAAAATCCAAAATCGAGGTATGTATGACTAACTCTAATATTCATAGGATAAACCATTGGTGTTCACTTTCCGGGTATGATTCTCTTGTTTGAATCTCTATGGAATTTATGTGTCTTATGTGTCAATTTGAAGAATTTCTGCTTCTATGTCGTTCCATGTTACTACCATGTAGTTATGATAATTGAAAGTATGAATTGTGACAATTATGCTCCTTCCTTTACTATGTGTGTGAATCCTCTTATGTGATGGGTGTGGTAGATGTGAAAGATTGATTGAGATGTGAATCAAAAGATTGAATTGATATAAAATATGAATCAAAAGATTGAATTGATATGAAATATGAATCAAAGGATTGAAATGATAAGAAATATGAATTACAAGAGTGAAATGATATGAGATGTGAATCAAAAGATGGAAAATGATAAAAGCGAACTAAAAGATCAAAGAAACAATGGGTGACGTCCTAGGGTGAGATGGCCTAGCCGATCGGGCCGGGATCGGACTCCATGCCATACACATGGAGACATTCGGATTGAGATATGATATTGATTATTGCCTCACTATTTCAGTTGAGATGACCCCGCCGGTGAGATACCGGACTCTGTGTGAAAATGCCACGGTGATGATATGAGTTATGATGTTATTGGTGCCTCACCTGGGATGGCTTAGCCGGTCGGGCCGAGACCGGACTCCGTGTGACAATGACACGGTGGTTCAGTAATAATAATAATAATAATAATAATAATAATAATAATAACACTTGAACTTAAAAGATCATTAACCAAAAGATGGCAAAACGGGATAAGAAACATGGTGACTCTTATTTGTGTTTTCCCCTACTTCGGTGAATTGTTATGTGATGTCTCTATTTGTATCATTGCCTATTGATGTTTATCCTGTCTAGAGTAGAGTTTGTTCATAAATACTAGTACTATTCAATGGTACTAACGCCTCTTTTGCCAGGGGCGCTACATCTTTTAAATGGATGTAGGTGGTTCTGTAGCAGGTAGCGTCAATCGATGATAGTGGTGCTTTCTCCTCCTCCTTTTAGCAGTTCTGGTGATCCCCATTTCCTCCCAGGGCCGTGTGTAGTTACATGTTGATCTCCTTTGTACATGTTGTTCCTTTTGAGGTATAGCCGGGACCTTGTCTCCGGCAGGTCTATGTTCATTTCTCCATACTCTTAGAGGCTCCGTAGACACTTATATGGGTTGTATATATATATTTTGGGTAGTTGTTGCATTTAATCGTAATCGTGATTCCGTATCGTGAATATTGTAATTAGTATGTATGTTCAGAAGATCTAACGTTGGTAACGGTGAAAGAGGAAAATGGACTTAATGTTATGAATATATATATATGCTTTTGAGTTACCTCTTGCTACCTCATGTAAATAATGTATTCTATAAACACCGGGGGAGAAACGAGTCGAGTAGGAAAGGCTAAACAGGCTTGCTTGACCGGGTCACTCGGTTAGGCGCCGGTCCCGTCCCTCGGTTTTGGGGCGTTACAGAAGGGTAGATATGGATATGATGACCGGTGCGCTATTACCACGTGTAGACCCTCTTTGAGGAGTGCTTACCGGGTATTGTACGATGTGATCCTATATGATGAATAACCGAGGACCTCCCCTATCCTTTATATGCATGTTTAAATTATAACTCTTTCAAAAACCTTACTTAGACATTAAATATTTTCAAAACTTTGTCACACATGTGTGCTTAGACTGCGAATTTTTCAAAACTCCTTATTTATTTAAACTTTAATTGTCTATGTGCTACTTGCTTAAATTCACAAAGTTGTTTGGCCGGGAACCATAGTTGTGGACTCTGAGGGGTGCCTAACACCTTCCCCTTGGAGTAATTTCAAGCCCTTACCCTTTCTCGAGTTATCTAAATCATGTCTTTAAATGACCTTTAGTAGGTTCCCTAACGCACCTTAATTCGTTAGGTGGCGACTCTTCGATTTCTTGTATACCCCTTTCCCAAAAGGAAACGTCCGAAAGGAGGAGTCGAGAAAGGGGGCGCGACAGCATGGCGACTCTGCTGGGGAATTTCTAGGCTTTTACCATTTCAAACCACTTTGTGAATTTATACCTCTTCCCTCCCCTTATGTGCAATTAATTGTTTATTTCCTTCAAGCATTTAATTTTCCTCAAAAGCAAAACTGACATGTTTCCTTGTTTCCCTTTTGTAATCGCTTTAAATTATAATTGTTGTATTTACTGATTTCACAACGTGCAAATACATGATTACATGCATTTATTGCTTATTTATTTCATATCATGCTCGACATCATACTCCACTCGTTCCAAAACAAATCCTATAGCAACGCTTGATGAGTGGTTGCGCCCTTCCTATTTTTATCACCCTTAAATTCGGAAAGGCTTATTTGCGGTAAAACTAGTCGATCAGCGGTGCAGTCGATGGTTCCGTGCCTTCCCCCTTGAGTTGTCCGCTCAAGGGTACCAGTCTAAAACCCCATAGAAACCTTACTCGATTGTATTGTTGCATGCATCATGGTCAAACCTAGTTGGGTTAATGTGTTGTCCACACAATAACCTTTAAGACAGCCTTGTCCAAAGTCCACCGGGTTTTCATGATCCCAACGGACATCATCACGTAAGGTGCACTTGTTTGGAGAACTAAATGCTTATATGCTAATCATAGATGTTAAATAGTCGAGTCTGGTGGGCGTAAGGGCCTAATCATGTTTATCTTGCAGAAATATGAGGCACGAAGTCAATAGATTCGGCATGGTTAGCAACATTCACCCAAAGCTCTTGAACTAGTGGGAGGACCTTCACTCTAGTGACAAGAAACTTGTCAAGAAATACTTGGGTAATTTACCATCTCTCTTAGACATTCAACCCAACAACATGTTGATCGAGGCTGCTACCTTATTCTGGGATAGCGAAAGAGCTGTCTTTCGTTTTGGAGACATTGAGATGACACCGTTGCTAGAGGAAATAGGAGGACTGGCGGGGTTAGTCTGGGAAATCGCTGGGTTGTTAGTGCCTGAAAACCGCACATGCAAAGGTTTCTTGAAAATGATGGGTCGAAAGAAGAATGCAGAGTTAGAGTGTCTGAAGAAGTCGTACATCCCTTTTGAGTACTTGTATGAAAGGTACGGCCACAACAATTCATACCGTACCTACCATGATGCATTCACCATAACATCTTTGGGACATATTCACCGTAGGGTATTAGTCTTCATTGTTTGCTTCCTGGGGTTGATCATGTTTCCAACAAAGAAAGAAAGGATCCACACTAGGTTAGCTATGGTAACCAAGACTTTGATGGAGGGAATTGGCAGGCAGACTTTCAGCATCGTCCCTATGATCATCTCGGGTGTTTATCAAGCCTTGGAACACTGTCAAAGAGGAGCTAAGCACTTCGAAGGCTGCAATCTGTTACTACAACTCTGGCTCTTAGAGCATCTCCAAAAGAGTCAGTACCAAAAATAATTTCAACGAAGGGCATGGAACAATCACATCGCTTTCCATCACCCAAAGCGAATGACATACATTCCCGACCGGTTTGCTCAACCCGAAACTGCCAAGGAATGGGTAGAGGTCTTTGATAATCTGACTGAGGAGCAGGTAAAGTGGATGTTCGAGTGGTTTCCAACAAGTTAATTCATTGCCAGGTGTAGGGATGCACCACACATGGTGCTAATCGGGCTAAGAGGAATATATCCTTACGTTCCTCTCCGGGTTATGAGACAAGCAGGCAGAAAGCAAATTATACCAAGGGTCGACAAGATGAGCCATTTCCAAGCCGACTTTCAGGATGATGATATTCCTCACAAGTGCCAAGCCCAACACATGTGGCACTGTAAGATCATAATGGAAAAGGACACAATCGAACCAGACAGATATCACGCAGGATGTGCACCTTTCTACTCATGTTGTCTAGAAGACAACTGGGATGGTTTAATCAGGTCAGGGTTCAGCCGAGGCCACATAATCATAGATGAGAGGGTCGAGGCTCAGGTCAAGTATAATCAACTGCGCAAGAGGATCTGTGAATGCGAGAACGAGCACTGTGAGATACACGAAACCAACAAGAGATTGATTGAAGAATGGAAAGACATGGTCGTTTGTTCCAACAGAAAGCTGGAATACTTGGAGCGAGGCATAGTCGAGCTGGAGGGTAAAATTATCAAAAGAGTTGAAGACTGTCAAAAGGCTGAGGAAAATGAAAGTGGACATCTGGCCAGAGCATACCTACTGCAAGGACTTCGCAAGCTGGGGAACCTGTTCGATGGAATCAAGGATGCCGAATCTGGGGAAGTTCCATCTGGGACCAAGTAAGATAGGATTTCCTTTTTCGCTTTATCGATGTAATAAGGCCAATGACCACTAGTGACTTTATTTCTTGCTTATTATGTTAAGTCGTTTGGATTCGTCTATTTTTACATTAATGAAATGAGGCATTTTGGCATTTAAGTTCTCCAAATTAATTTGACGCTAGGCCTACCTCGGGCACAACGAGATTCCCCAAATTAGTACACGCTTTTTATTCCCGCACTATGTGTCTAAATATCGCAACACTTCTCATAATCCTCACTGACTTGGCTACCTTTTGTTTTTGAATTTGTTTTCTTTCCTTTTTATTATTCCCCTCCCCAAAGGTTGGTTCGTGCACTCTGGCATCATCATCATGCTACACAAGATCCAGGGCCCCCCCACCCTCTTCTCCACCTAGTCCTCCCAAATAAAACAAAAGGCAAAGGAAAAATGGAAGATTTGAGCAACACAACACCAGTTGAACGGGTAGAGGCCGCTGACGGCCGGGGTATTCAAGTTCAGAACGAGGCTATGTCACAGCTAGAGCAAAGGTTGTTGAATCTCCAAGGAGAGCTTGAGCAGGTCCGGAATTTGGAAAACTTATCCTTCACACTCGGTGTGCCAGATGTCAGCCATCCTAACACCCAAAATCCCATACCTCCTCAAAACATCCCAAATAAACAGAATCATCCCACAACTCATCATCACACCACTCCACCAAAGAATCAAACTCTTCCACCACAATACAATGCTTGCCATACTCTAAGAAATACTCCACTTTTCGTCCCCGAGCCACAAAACTCCACAAATAACCATCTTTATACCCTGGCGCTAGGCCATCACAACAAACCCATCTACGTGGAGACTATGCCACACTCCACCCAACCCATTTCATACACACCTGAGTCTAGTGAAAAGGATTTTCTTATCAAGAATTTTGCTGAAGAACTTAAGACGCTGACTAGCCGAGTTCAAGGTGTCGAGGGAAGCAAGGGAGTTGAAGGGCTGAACTATGAAGACCTCTGCATACAGCCCGATGTCGAACTGCCTGAGGGGTACAAACCTCCTAAGTTCGAGATGTTTGATGGTACAGGTGATCCGAGAGTCCATCTGAGGACCTATTGTGATAAGTTGGTTGGAGTAGGAAAAGATGAAAAGATTCGCATGAAGTTGTTTATGAGGAGCTTAACAGAGGATGCTCTGTCTTGGTACATCAGCCAAGAACCTAGGAAATGGTCGAATTAGGTGAGCATGGCATCAGACATCATGTACCGGTTCAGGTTCAATATAGAGAATGCGCTAGATGTGTTCTACATTCAGAACATTAAGATGAAGCCTACGGAAACTTTTCGCGAGTATGTTACTCGCTGGAGATCTGAAGCTGCTAAGGTTAGGCCCGCCTTAGACGAAGAACAAATGAATAAGTTCTTTGTCCGAGCCCAGGATCCACAATACTATGAGTGGTTGATGGTGATTGAGAATCATAAATTTTCTGATATTATCAAAATTGGTGAGAGAATTGAGGAAGGGATTAAAAGCGGTATGGTCACCAATTTTGAGGCCTTACAAGATACAAGTAAGGCGATGCAGTCTGGAGGTGTGTCCAAGAAGAGAGATGTGGGAGCCGTGATGCTTGCGCAGAGAACCAAATCCCCATTGAAATATCAAACCTACCAAACACCCTCGCTCGCATATCAACCATCACCTCCGCAAACTTACCAAGCACCCTCGCCCACATACCAGTCAGCACCTCCACCAACATATCAGTCATCTCCACCACCTACCTATCAGCCTAGTTCTCCCACATATTCCCATCCCGCTCATGTTTACCATACCTATAACTCTCAACCATCCCACTATCAGTCACCCCCTGCTCGCCAAAATTTCCCTAGACCTCGACCAAATTTTGATCGCAGACCTCCTAAATAATATACTGCCATCGCCGAACCTATGTGAGGACTACTTCATCACCAGGATCCTGATCGACGGGGGATCCAATCTCAATATCTGTCCATTGACAACGCTCAAGAAATTGGGCAAAGGGCTGTATTAAATAAGAGAGGGGTCGATGAATGTAAAAGCTTTCGACGGTTCGTAGAGGTCCACCATCGGTGAGATCAACCTTTGTCTGCAAATGGGACCTACGTGGTTCGAAGGTGATTTCTAAGTGATAGACATATCGACGTCCTACAACCTACTCTAGGACGGCCGTGGATACATGCCGCTAGGGCCATGGCATCAACGCTGCATCAGGCAATGAAATTTGAACGAAACCATCAAGAAGTAATCATCCATGGAGACGGAAGCAATCCTATTAATAATCGCCACACCATTCCGGTGGTCGAAGGTAGAAGGAAGCTGGGTGGAGAAACCTACCACCACATTGAACGGGTAAACGCAATAGACAAAGACAAATGGTGGGATAGTAAGATAGCAAGCATGATGAACTGGAGAGGGTGAGAGCCGGGTAAAGGGCTTGGCAAGAATCTTCAAGGGATCTCCAAGTCGATACAGCTCAAATGCCATGGTGCCATTTTTGGGTTAGGATACAAATACACTTGGGAAGAGTTCAAGAACTGGTCGCCACCATGGCGTGATCCTTATTAACCATTGGAGCAGCCAATACCACATCTAGAACACACCTTTCAGCAGGTCGATGTTATATGGGGGTCAGGGAAGAAGAAGCACTGGCAGCATTGAAGAATCTATTCCTAAAGGAGGATGATATAGACTATTACGTCATTTTTGAGGAGAGAGGGAGAAAGGCCCTTCCATCCAGTCCGTGAGTAGAGGAGCGTCTCTTAAGAGCTGGACTATCAGAACAGCCATGGCCCGACGAGTCCCGGGGTAGCAAGGCTGAACAAGCACCGTTTATTTGCTAAATGATTTCCTTTTCGCATTTCCATTTCTGCAATAAGATCTTCAATGTTCTAAAAACGTTTATTCAATTTATCAAAAGCACTTTTATGTTTTGAATCGATATTTATTATTATCATTTTCTCTCATTACTTTATCTATACAGCATTACTATTACTTATCTTGATGAACCAATGACTGTGACATGCAACGAGGCAGCGCAACAAAAGGACACCGATTCAGAAGAAGAGGGTGATATACCTGTTGAAATTGTCAGAGAAGTCAAAGATTTTGAGAACAAACCTAATTCCAACCTGGACGAGACTCAAGTTGTCAACCTGGGGGATTCAGAGAATGTCAAGGAAACTCGTATCAACATCCATTTGTCGCCGTCATAGAAGAAGGAATACACAAAATTCTTGAACGAGTATGAAGACATATTTGCATGGTCGTACAATGACATGACTTTTCTGAGTACATCCATTGTTGCTCATAAATTACCAACCAATCGAATGTGCCCGCTAGTAAGACAGAAGCTCAGAAAGTTCAAGCCTGACATGAGTTTGAAAATCAAGGAAGAAGTTACCAAGCAAATCAACGCCAAGGTTCTCAAGGTAGTGGAGTATTCGACATGGTTAGCCAACATCGTGCCGGTACCCAGGAAGGACGGGAAGGTTAGAGTCTGTGTCGACTACCGGGATCTCAACCGGGCCAGTCCGAAAGATGACTTCCCATTACCAAACATACACATCCTGAGTGACAATTGCACCAAGCATGAACTTCAGTCGTTCATGGATTGCTTCGCTGGTTACCATAAGATTTGGATTGATGAGGAAGATGCTGAGAAAATGGCTTTCATTACGCCGTGGGGAGTTTACTGCTACAAGATGAGCCATTCAGCCTAATGAATGTTGGGGCCACCTATATGAGAGATATGACCAGTATCTTCCACGATATGATACATAAAGGGATCTAGGTATATGTGGATGATGTCATTATCAAGTCCAAGATATCTACCGACCACATAGAGATCTGAGAAAGTTCTTCAACAGGTTGCAAAAATACAACCTTAAACTAAACCCCGCAAAGTGTGCATTCGGGGTGCCTGCTGGAAAATTGCTTGGGTTCATCGTTAGCCGCCGTGGATAGAATTTGATCCGTCAAAGGTCAAAGCCATTTAAGATTTACCACCGTTAAGGAACAAGAAAGATGTGATGAGTTTCCTAGGCCGCCTTAACTACATCAGCCGATTCATAGCTCAATCCACAGTCATATGTGAACCAATCTTCAAGATGCTGAAGAAAGATGCTGCGACCAAATGGATCGAGGATTGTCAAAAGGCCTTCGACAGAATTAAGGAGTACTTGTCAACACCGCCGGTCTTGGTGCCACCCGATCCAGGTAGACCTTTACTACTCTACCTTGCAGTATTAGTTGGAGCTTTCGGCTGCGTTCTAGGGTAGCACGTCGAAATAGGAATAAAAGAGCAGGCCATTTATTATCTAAGTAAGAAGTTCACTCCGTATGAGGCATGGTATTCTCTACTAGAATGTACCTCCTGTGCTTTAACTTGGGTAGCCCAGAAGTTGAGGCACTACTTTTGTGCCTACACAACATATCTCATATCAAGGATGGATCCTTTGAAGTACATCTTTCAGAAGCCCATGCCCACTGGCAAGCTGGCCAAGTGGCAAATCCTGCTGAGTGAGTTCGACATTGTCTATGTGACTCAGAAAGCAGTCAAGGGACAATCATTGGCAGACCATCTTACTGAGAATCCCGTGGATGGAGAATATGAACCCCTGAAAACATATTTTCCCGATAAGGAAGTGTCATTCATAAGAGAAGACATTGCAGAATCCTATGATGGTTGGAGAATGTTCTTCGATGGAGCGGAAAATTTCAAAGGAGTCGACATTGGAGTCGTCCTGGTATCAGAAACTGGTCAACACTATACGAAATCTGCTAAACTCAGATTCCTCTGCACCAACAATATGGTTGAGTATGAAGCCTGCATCTTAGGGCTCAACATGGCCATTGACATGAATGTCCAGGAGCTGTTAGTGATTGGTGACTCAGACTTGCTAATACACCACGTACAGGGAGAATGGGATAGTAAGAATTCCAAGATACTATCGTATCTGCACCACGTGCAGGAATTGAGAAAGAGGTTCACGAAGATAGAATTTCGGCACGTCCCCCGAATTCAGAACGAGTTCGCCGATGCATTGGCCACTCTATCATCCATGATACAACATCCAGATAAAAACTTCATTGACCCTTTTTCGGTGAAGATCCATAGCCAGCTGGCACACTATGACCTTGTTGAAGAGGAAGCAAACGGAAAACCATGGTTCCACGATATCAGGGAGTATTTGGCAAAGGGAGAATACCCAGAGCTTGCAAATCACACTCAGAAACGCACGCTTCGGAGATTGTCCAACAATTTCTTTCACAGTGGAGGAATCCTGTACAGGAGGACTCCCGACTTGGGATTATTAAGATGTGTTGATGCAAAGGAAGCCTCTAAATTACTTTAAGAGATACATGATGGGACCTGTGGCCCACACATGAACGGTTTTGTCTTTGCTAAAAAGATACTCAGGGCCAGTTATTTTTGGATGACTATGGAATTGGAGTGCATCCAGTATGTCCGGAAATGCTACCGATGTCAGATACATGCAGATATGATAAAGGTACATCCAAACGATCTCAATGCAACAAGCTCACCTTGGCCTTTCGCCGCCTGGGGCATGGACGTCATTGGACCGATCGAGCCTACCGCCTCAAACGGACACAGGTTCATCTTGGTAGCAATTGATTATTTCACTAAATGGGTCGAAGCAGCATCCTACAAAGCAGTGACTAATAAAGTCGTGGCAGGCTTTGTCCGCGACCATATTGTTTATAGGTTCGGAGTTTCAGAATCAATCATCATCAACAATGTCTCCAATCTCAACAGTGACCTGATGAAAGATATGTGCCAGACTCTCAAGATCAAACACAAGAATTCCACAGCCTACAGACCTCAGATGAATGGTGCTGTAAAAGCTGCCAACAAGAACATCAAGAAGATACTGAGGAATATGATAGAAAAGCACAAGCAGTGACATGAGAAGATATCATTTTCCTTACTGGGATACCGCACCACAGTCTGCACGTCAACTGGGGAAACCTCTTACATGCCGGTTTACGGTACAGAAGTTGTCATTCATGCCGAAGTTGAGATTCCTTCCTTAAGAATCATACAAGAAGCTGAGCTCAGCGATGCAGAGTGGGTAAAGAGCCATTATGAGCAACTATCCCTCATAGACGGGAAAAGAATGAACGCAGTATGTCACGGACAACTTTACCATAATAGAATGTCCATAGCCTTCAATAAGAGAGTCAAGACAAGACATTTCGCACCAGGGCAGCTGGTGTTGAAGAAGATCTTTCCACATCAAGATGAATCCAAAGTGAAATTCTCTCCCAACTGGCAAGGTCCGTATATGGTTCACCGAGTATTGACAGGAGGAGCTCTTATACTTGCAGAACTGGACAGATAATTATGGCAAAAGACAATCAATTCAGATGTTGTCAAACGCTATTATGTGTAATACTTTATGCTTCCATCAATGATGTAAATTGAACTACACCTGACCTGATTCCCGTTTAAGAGGGGATACGTAGGCAGCTCTATGGGCTTGGTCATAATTCAATAAAAATTTCATTATTCCCCGCAATAGGAAACTGGGGCAGAAAGGTTCAGCGGATCGCTGCACGTTCAACAGTCAGAAGCGTACCCATCAAACTGGGGCAGAATTTTGAGAAGGACCCTCAAAATTCCGTAGTGTGAGAGGTTGCAATGTCTTGAACCATGTCACGGTCGTCGGTTCATCTAAACTATTTTAAAACATACGTTTTTACTATGTCTTTACAAAATCATGCATACGTACCCTTGAAAACAGCTCTATTTAGCAAACGCTACCCCGATGATATGAACAGGATTGTCAGATCAAGCCGAACGAGTCAAGCAATACCAGCGGGGATACGAACCAACCTACCCCATTTACAAAACTCGCAATTTTTCTTTGGATGCAGGCACAAAGATTGCAAAATCTCAAGATTTACTGTACGCCAAAAGGACGAACATTGTCCAAAAATACGATTCTCAAAGCCATCGCACCTGCCGACATTCACAATTAGCAAAAACATACAATGCTCCGTAGTCACAATGTTTACAATGATCGCAATACCGCAATCTACTACCAGCTAAGAAACTCTACTGTCATCAATTATTTAATCTCTTGCATAAGGCTACCTTTCTGCCTTCATCTGCATAAGGCTAAGCTCTGCCTTCATCTTGCATGGGACTAAGCTCTGTCCCCATTTCGCATGAGGTTAAGCTCTACCTCTATTCCTTTTGCATGAGACTAAGCTCTGTCTCCATTTTGCATGAGGTTAAGCTCTACCTCTATTCCTTTTGCATGAGACTAAGCTCTGTCTCCATTTTGCATGAGGTTAAGCTCTACCTCCATTTTCATAAGGCTAACTTTCTGCCTTACTCTGCATAAGGCTACCTTTATGCCTTCCACTTGCATAAGGCTACCTTTCTGCCTTCCTCTGCATAAGGCTACCTTTCTGCCTTCTCTTTGCATGAGACTAAGCTCTGCCTCCATTTTTCATGAGGTTAAGCTCTACCTCCATCTGCAGACGGCTAACTTTCTGCCTTCCATTTACATAAGGCTAACTTTCTGCCTTCCCACCTGCATGAGGCTAAGCTCTGCCTCCAATTCACTTTTTCATCGAGACTAAGTGTTGTCTCTCAAGCACTGTTTACTTCTCTTTTCTTTCAGGGATAATCTCTGCCCCCTCAACTCATAAGACTAAGATCTTTCTTGTCAGCATCATATTACTAGATTTCATGGGCTGAAATATCGCCAACTTATCCAAAGACGTCATCGTTCGGAGGCACCATCTTCATGGCCCGAGCACATCATGTCATGGCCTGAGGATCTCTCTCAATTTTGCATATCATTATTCAAAGACGTCATCATTCGGAGGCACCATCTTCATGGCCCGAGAACATCATTTCATGGCCTGCGAATCCTTAATCAAACAATCCATGGCCCAGGACATCATGGTCCGAGGACGTCATCCGTAACCGTCCAAAGACCACATTCATAGTCCAACGGGAGCTTGCATCATGTTTTTACGCACAATATGCGCTTGTATTGTTTTACTTGCACGTAACCCGGCAGGCGACGACTATTCTAGCAGGAGAGGTCCCGCTCCTGTTCTCCTAACCATTCCTGTAAACCATTCATTCATCCAGCCCTATATGTTGTGTCCGTTCTTGTGATAACTCCCTTGGTATACTTCGTCGATGGGTCCGCAACTACATACGGCCTGATTCCTGTAAAACCAGGATATGTAGGAAGCTCAGAAGCCAGGGTGCAGCCTAAATCTCTCCCGAATCGTTTCGCTCGGTCAAAATTGGCCATCATATCTTTACCCAATAACTCTTTCATCCTTCCCGGGTAAAGAGGGGAAGCTGTTGATATCCAATTATTCCTCAAAATATTTTAATTTGCATATATACCTTCAAAATGATGGTTTCATAGCAATTGGTATTTTTCCATAATTTTATTAATTTATTTTATTTCTTCATCACTTTATTTCTAATAATTAATTAAAAAATTGCATTACAAATAAGCGTTTCTTGATTTAATTTATTATTTAGGGTCCTACTAAGACCAAATTATTTTACAATTAGCCAAATTTGCACTCTTTGGCTATAATCGCAATAACTTTGCAATTATAGCCCAATCATATGTTTTATACTATTTTTATCCAGTAATTAGTCATTTTATATTTTTTAAATACTAAGTTATCATTTTAATTTATTTTTAAAGCATGAATTTCATTTTTTATAATTATCAGCTATTTTATAAATTGTTTTTAGCTAATTTAATTAGGTATTTAACAGCTAGCCCTTTTATTTCAATTATAGCCTAAAGTTAGCCTAATTCCTAACCCAATTAAATAACCCAATAGACCCCCCAAGCCCAAACCTAAAACTACCCGTCCCAATCCAGATCCAATCTTGACCGTTGATCCAAATTGATCAACGGTCCGGATAATCACTTCCTAAAATAAACCCTATGACTACCCTTCCCCCTTCTCATTTCCTCCTCACCCTTCTGCCGTCTCATCTCTCTCTAAACGCTCCACCTGCTAAACCTATCTTCCCCCTTCTCCGGTCGTCGCCTTGCCGGAATCCATGGTGGTTTTACCACCCCTAGCCTCATGGCTCCCTCCCTAAGTGTGTATCACTGCTCCGAGGTCTTCAAGAGAACCAGAGGCGGTTCACTCAACTCCTATGATCTCATGCCATTTTTTCCGGACATCCATGGCCGTCCAAGTAAGATCTTACCACTTTCCGGTTAAAACCAGTGATTTTGAGTTACTTCTCCTTTTCTCTGGGTTCTCTCTTTGAAACCCTAACTTCTAAACTCTCGATTCTTCTAGATCTATAACAAATCTGTACATCTTATGAGTTATTTTCATGTTTTCCTTAAAGATTTTCCTTTTCCCTAAACGTTCGTCATTTTTCAAACTAGGGTTTTTAAATCCTTTTTGAAAACAGTTCCCTTTCTGATTTCTTAGCATTATTTTCTGATTTTCATCGTGTTTAAACATTATTTGAGTTTTTCCCTTTTCTTTGAGTCAATTTTGATAGAAACCCCTAAATATCTTGGTTTCTATCTATGATTCTAGGTTTGTTTGCGATAATGTGTTTACCTATTCTATTATGACTGTTGTGCTTTCATGAGTACTTCATGATTTTGTGAGTTTTACTCCATGATTTGCTTGTTAGGGTTTCTGGCTGCAATTGTTCCTACTTATTCTGTGATTTTACCTTATTTTCGTCCATCAATGTTTCTAATGCTTCTTATTCTACCTACATCATGTTTAGCCCGTTGATTTAGATTGTGTTCTATACGAATCCCTAATTATGTATATGATTTTACCCTACTTGTCTTCTTAGGGTTCTGATTTTTGTCTATTACATATTTATTACATTTATTCTCATAAGGCTAGGCAAAATCAGTGCTATATTCTATTTTTGAATCCCTGAATCTCTATGATCGACATTTCACTGATTTTGTTCTCTAGTGATTCTGAATATTTCCTTAAATGTGTGATATTTTCTTCTTCTTAATGATGATTTCCTGTAATTCAAACCTCACTCGAGGGTTCTCTTACTGGTTTCCAGAATTAAATTATTTTTTGCCTTATTTCTATGAATCATTTGCTGTCAAATTAAGTCACATATACTTTCCTTAATTAGAGTATTCTGAACCTGGTCTCAATTATATGCTCTATGTTTATGTTGCTTCTTATATGTTAAAATCAGCTCTTACACTATTCTCTTTCCTTATTTAATCACTGTCTATTACCGCTTGTATACGATCCCTTAATTAAAGGAAGTCTTAACATTAATTCGATTAAAATTGATGTTTACTTTTATAATTTTTCCGAACTATCATTTGTTACCTTATTCGCTGCCTATTTTCAAAACTATATATACTCTACTCTCTCATTAGCACAGACACGAACGAAGACACATTGTTCAAAACATTCTTACACACAAATACTCTCTCTTTTGTTCTCTTTCTAGTTACTTGCTATTATCAGCCAACTGTAAGCCAAGGCTGATCATTATACTCTCTTACTCTTCATTATGTGTTTTGCTAGCTCCTAACTGGTATTTTCTAATTTCAGTTTAAGTTTCAAAAACAATATGTTTCTTTTAACACTTCAATTCATCATGTTCCTAATATATTTTTATTTATGATGTTGTTGTTCACCCTGCAATTAGCATGCCTACTTACTGCTTTACTAGTATGATTCTTAATGTATCCCCTCCCTTAGACTCAACATGTGTGATGACCCAAAAGGTCATCTTACGTAATTTAAGCTGTATCTATGTTCCGAGGCTCCGAGAGCCTTCGTTAGTCTCACCTCGATATGCGTGCGCAGCCCGGGCGTGTAGCCAGGAAGCTATTATGTGAAATTTTGATTAAAAAAATGAGTTTTGATAATTAATNAAACGGACCTGGACCCGTGATTCGACGGTCCCGGAGGGTCCGTAGGAAAATATGGGACTTGGGCATACACTCGGAATCGAATTCCGAGGTCCCAAGCCCGAGAAATGAATTTTTAAAAGAAATTGTTTTCTGAAAATAATAAAGGATTTTGAAAAGGAATAATTATGTGAAAAACCGTGTTACCGGGTCTGTATTATGGTTCCGGAGCCCGAAACAGGTTTATTATATATGACTTGTCTTATTTGTAAAATTTGATGAGAAAAACGGGCGTGAATTGAGTGGTTTCGGATCAAAATGAGGTTTTGAGGTTTTAAAGAATTT
>ML259780.1:5014-21340 GCA_005239495.1 Nicotiana undulata | reverse complement strand
GTCGGTTATATATATATACGCATTGCATTCATCCGCATTTGCATTGAGTTGGGATCCTACGAGAGTGAATTGAGAATCACTACAGAGTACTGGGAAATGAACAATTGAGAATAAAGATAAGACATTTCAGATAATGAGAAAGAGAACAAGCAATATAACTAGGAATAGCTTACAAAGGAAGACTATGTTTGAGATCAGTTACTGATTGTTGCTTACATGTTCTTATACTTGATGTACTTTCTCATATGATTTATTGCTCAGCATGTATTTTATTTTATTATGTACTGGACCTTAGTGAGTATGTATTCTACCTCTCGTCACTACTCTTTACGAGTTTAGACGGGATACTCACTGGGTACATATTTGTTTATATGTACTCATGCTGCACTTTCTTTCTCTTTCTGCACTTGACTGTGCAGGTACTGAGGCTGGTTCGAACTGTTCGTCCGTCAGCTGATAGGTACTGATCACGGCGTCGCTCCACACGGTGAGCTGTCTTCTTGGTGTTTTCTTGGCAGCACCTCTGGAGCCTTCTAGTTTCATTTTTGCTCAGTTTGTTGTTCCAGACTGCGGCTTGTACATTTTTGTATAAATATTTCTGTTGTAGTATCTATGTAGCCGCCCGTTGACACTGTGACACTAGTCCTGGCACACACTTGTTGTAATTATGTTGGTAATTTGGGGTTGTATATATTGGGACTAGCTGTGGCTCAGTCTATTTCTACGGCCTTACCCCATACCGTTGATTATATTCCGCACTTTTATTGTTATAGTTGTACGTTGGCTTTCCTGACCTCGCTGTTAGGCGCCATCATGACCTGGACCGGTTTTGGGTCGTGACAGAGTGGTATCAGAGCGCTTAGGTTCACATAGTCTCACAAGTCACGGGCAAACTCAGTAGAGTCTTGCTGATCGGTACGGAGACGTCTGTACTTATCTTTGGGAGGCTATAGAGTGTTAGGAAACTCCTTTTGTTCAAAATCTATCATGTTGTTGGCTTTATACTTAATTTGTTCTTCTATTCTCCNTTCACTTTTAAAAGAGTCGATTCCAAGAGTTGTAAGTGTATAACCCCTCATTTTGAGTCTACTTTAAGCCCTCATGCCGACCCTCCTTTCCAACCCTATCCAAAAACCTTCCAAATAAAGACCTCCTGATGTTCCTTCAAGAATGCTAAGAGAAGCATGCAATGAGCAATGGTTGTCACGCGACATAGAACACTGTCAGTTGCTCACGCAAGAAAGCATGGAATGAGCAACAATTGCCACATGACATAGAACATTGTCAAGGTTCTCACAAAAGAAAAAGAAAAATAAAAATAAATGAGAAAATGAGAAAATGAGAGAGTCTTAATAGTGAAAACCTTCACGGGCACTGTAAGGCGACGGTAAGTAGAGAAAAATAAATGAGAGAGACTTGTTGGTGAAAATCCCTCGGGGCACCACTAGTCGATAGTGAGTCGTGAAGCTGATGCAAATGATTAGCACGAACAAGCCCAACTTCAAAGGTCATAAGAATTGTGAAAGAGAAGATTTGATAAGTTTGATAGATCAACCACTAAGTCTAAAATGCATGTCATAATCACTAAGGCTAGTTGCCGCAAAATAAAAACAAAAAAAAAGGAAAAAAAAAGAGAAAAAAAAAAGAAACTTTCCCTTCTGTCCTTCCCGACAAGCGCATTTCTTAGTAATATTGTTTCTTTACACCATTGTGTCCCTTCACTCTGAGTCAGCCCTTTTCAAAACAAGCAAGAAAAGATTTCAAAATCTGCTACCAGCTTTTCAGTTGCACAAAGTGAATTTGGCCACCAATTCAGGGTTACAGTCAACATGCATTGAGGATTCATGCAAAGACTTCGCCCCAAAAGACCTTTGTCAGCCTATTTGGCGCAAGCAAAGATAACTGGTGATTCCATCTGATAGTCAAATTGCTCCAAAAGGCAAAAAGCCATTCAAGATATCAGAAAAGGTCGCCTAAGAAAAGATCTCCTGTTGGGATAAGTCTGACTGAGCCACAAATACGAATGGTACTGGGTGTGAAACAATCAGGGTTGATACAGAGCAAAATGTCTCTTGAAACCGACTCAAGTTGATTGAACAAAAGAGAAGCTGCTCATGACTCAAGGCCACAAACCGACCACCACTTTCAAAACTGACAAAATTTTCTTTGTCTGAAACAAGAACAAAGCAGTGCAAGGAAAGTGGTTCAAAAAAAAATTGAAGAGAAAGAGCCGTCAAAAGGAAGTTTCTCAAATCTTTGCCTTTATCTGTGTGCACAAAATGTTGCCTTTGATCTTCACATTTTTTTTCCTAGGATAAAAGTCCTAGTCTGATGGATTTTCTTCCAATAAAATCTTAGTCTGATGAATTTTCTCCTAGGATCGAAATCTTAGTCTGGTGAATGTTTCTCCTAAGATAGAAGACCTAGTCTAATGAACTTTCTCCTAGGATAAAATCTTAGTCTGATGAATCTTTCTCCTAAGATAGAAGACCTAGTCTGATGAACTTTCTCCTAGGACAGAAATCTTAGTCTGATGAATCTTTCTCCTAAGATACCAACAAAAAAAAGACCTAGTCTGATGAAACTTCTCCTAGGATCAAAATTTTAGTCTGATGAATCTTTCTCCTAAGATAGAAGACCTAGTCTGATGAACTTTCTCCTAGGATCAAAATCTTAGTCCGATGAATCTTTCTCCTAAGATAGAAAACCTAGTTTTGTGAAGTTTCTCCTAGGATCAAAATCTTAGTCTGATGAATCTTTCTCCTAAGATAGAATACCTAGCTTGACGAACTTTCTCCTAGGATCAAAATCTTAGTCTGGTGAATCTTTCTCCTAAGATCTGATGAACTTTCTCCTAGGACAGAAATCTTAGTCTGATGAATTTTCTCCTAGGATAGAAATCTTAGTTTGATGAATCTTTCTCCTAAGATACAAAAAAAAAGACCTAGTCTGACGAACTTTCTCCTAGGATCAAAATCTTAGTCCGATGAATCTTTCTCCTAAGATAGAAGATCTAGTCTGATGAACTTTCTCCTAGGATCAAATCTTAGTTTGATGAATCTTTCTCCTTAGATAACAAAAAAAAAGACCTAGTCTGATGAATTTTCTCCTAGGATCAAAATCTTAGTCTGATGAATCTTTCTCCTAAGATAGAAGACCTAGTCTGATGAACTTTCTCCTAGGATAGAAATCTTAGTCTGATGAATCTTTCTCCTAAGATACAAAAAAAAAATATAAAAAAAAATAAAGGACCTAGTCTGACGAACTTTCTCCTAGGATCAAAATCTTGGTCCGATGAATCTTTCTCCTAAGATAGAAGACCTAGTCTGATGAACTTTCTCCTAGGATCATAAATCTTAGTCTGATGAATCTTTCTCCTAAGATACCAAAAAAAAAAAACCTAGTTTGATGACATTTCTCCTAGGATAGACGTCTTAGTCTGATGAATCTTTCTCCCAAGATAAGAAAACCTAGTCTGATGAATTTTCTCCTAGGATAATTTAAAAAAAAGAAGAAGTCTTGTTTAAAAAAAAAGAAAGAAAATATAAATAGTTTATTTAAGTTCTCAGAAAATAAGCATTGGGGCAGTTAGTTTAAAATAATGTTTTCTCAAAAAAAAAAATTTGAAAAACAAAAATCCCTCTTGGTCCGTTTTATACAAGGGTCTCCACTCCCTAGTCTCCTTTCCAACATAGGGTCTCCATTCCCTAGTTGATGCCAACATAGAGTCTCTACTCCCTAGTTGATGCCAGCATAACCTGATGTCAACATAGGGTCTCCACTCCCTAGTTGATTTTATTTCAGACGTAGGGTCTCCACGCCCTAGTCTCCCTTTCCAACATAGGGTATCCACTCCCTAGTTGATTTGATCTTAAATTCCGGGTACACCACTCCCTGATATCTTTGCCAACATAGGGTATTTCATTCCCTGGCCGCATTTTCCCAACATAAGGTACATCAATCCTTAGTTGAGGCATCATTTCGAAAATAAGAAAATACCATCCACAAAAAAAAAGAAAAGAATCATCATGTTACTTTCGGGGTACACTATTCCCCACCTTTTATTGCTTTCAATAATGAAATAGTTTAGAGTTTTTGCTACAAACAACTCACAATATTTTCCTAGTGAAAACTGGGGCAGAAAAATTTCGTTCGTTTGTTTGTTTTGGTGTCTGAGCAAGTTTTTACCTCGAGGCACAAGGTTCGAGATTACCAGAAGGAGTCTCAATCCAGAATTAAAAAAAATAAAAATAAAAAAGAGAAGTAAATCCAAATGTAGAAGCGGAGACAAGATGTGAACGACTCAAAACATGGCTGAAGTCACGAGCACTGAAGGTCCGGTCTTGATCCGTAGAAGCCGTGAAAGAATGAATCAACACCTGTAGCTAGCAAGCATCAAGGTTCAAAATCTGCATGAAGCACCATTCAAGACTCAAGATCAAGCTTTAGAAGACTTATAGATAGGAATCTTGTAACTCATAGCTGATAGGCTTGTTTAGTTCTTTTAGATTTTGATTTTGATGTAATAACAAGACCACAAACCGGAGCCTCGACGGGACCTCACTCGACTCTCAAACTCATCATGCCACCCTTCTCCTTGAACTACACGCAACCTGATTCCCTTATGACCCGGGATATGTAGGCTGTCCAAAACCAGGACTCGGTTGCACCCTTCCTTTGTTTATTTTTCCATTTTTGAATAAAGATTTTGTCAAAATTAGTCACACGACTCACTTTGTCTTTGCTTGAAAACTCTTCATGTTCTCAAGCAAAGAGGGCAGCTGTGAGCACCTAATTTTTGACCATATTTGATTTTTCACTCACTTTTAGTATTTAAATAGATTTCAATTTTAATCTTAATAATTTAGTTTTATTTCACCTTTTTATAGGTTTATTTGATAAAATTAAAAATCATACAAAAAAAGTCTCATTTTAGAGTGATAGTTTTATTTTACAAAGGAAGGAAAAGTTTCAAAACTAATATAGTTTTATTTAGTTTAATATAATTTTTAAGTTAGATGTTTTTAACAAATAAATATTGTTTAGATTAGGTAGTAATTTTACCTTGTTATTTTGAATTAGTAGGAATGTTAATTTTACCTTTTATTCATTACCCATTTTTAAAAGAAAAACAAAACAAAAAAAAAAATAAAGCACTATTTGGTACAAATGGATATAAAATTTAGTAACAAACTTTGTCTTACTCAAAAGATTCCTCTCTATCGATTTTGCAAACTTTTCTATCTCAAGTGATTACCTAATATTCCAATTCACAGTGCACAATTCACATGCACATGGACTGGGGGACCACACGTTTTCTTATTCTCCAAGCACACACAATTATATAAATATGAAACAGAATAGAGAGAGGGGGATATACAGAGAAGAGGGGGAGAACAGAACGAGAAAAAAGAAGATATTTTTCTCCAAAAAATGCTTGAATGGACGCCAATTGTTTTCACTTCCTTCCCTTCATTGAACACCATTTTTGTAGCCATGAAAACTCCATCTTCTTCACCCAAAAATCAGTAGTGAATACCATCAAAACTCAGCCTCCATAACAGGGCGAAACCAGCCCCAAATATGCTGAAAATAGTCCCTCCAAACCTCCATGAAACACATGAAAATACAGCAAACACTGCTCCTTGAACCACCCCAAATCAGTCACACTTCTTAGGCTATAAACCCCTAACCAAACAGCCCTGTTTCCACATCAAAACCCCAGCGAAAACCAGTTCAAAACAGAAGCGAAAACAGCCACGAAATCTGCTCTAAATCACCGTCAAAGTAGCTCCAAAACGAGCTGAAAACGGCTCTGTTTTCCAGTGCGAAAATCACCTTGAAACTCACTGTTGCTTCGCCCCAAAAATTAGCTTTCTCCGTAGCCTTTTAACTTCAATCTCCAGCTTCAAAACAACCATAACAACATCTTGAGAGTCGTGGGTTTTATGAGCTTTTTCGGTCGTCATCGTTGGTTCGAGTCTTGTCGCAGTTCTACTTGCCGTTTCTGAAATTGTAAATCTTCGGCGGAACTTCTAATATTCTTGAAGAGATTTGTTCAATAAAAGGTTCGTTTATTAGTCTTTTATTTTTGGATATTGATTCATATAATGCTTCATTGTATTTTTTTTTTCCGAATGTGCTTCGTTGTTCATCTGTTAATTTTGGTTGATGTTTCTCATGCATATTGGTTTCCTACTTTCATTTGCTTAATTGTAAACGTTACGATTTTTCCTTCATGACAGTTATTTTCTTTGGTTAATTTGGTTCATGTGTAAGAATATCTCTAATTTGTTAACTTGTTAATTAAGGATGTGTCAAACTCATATGCCTTTTCATAATAATGCTTTATGCATAAATCATGACCTCTCATAAATCATCGTGACTATGGGTATAGTTCTCGTGGCATAGTCATGATACATAAATCTAATTCGAGTGTGCGTTTCACGTGACTCAATCTTATAACTTCGATTAATAATAAAAATAAACACGTCGTAAATTGCGGTTGCATTTCATATGGCGCGGTTTGTAACGTGTCCAAAGACAACGAGTGCGCGACATCGTGACTTGTTCCAAAATAATTCCATAAATAGGCATAGGGGGTGCAAGGGTGAAGATACTAGAGTGGTTTGGCACTCCTGGTCAGCTTTCTTTCGTTCGGGCTTTCTTTCTTCTGCCTTTACGCGAGCCAATTATGCGTGGCGCTGAAGAGGAAGGCGTCATTTACTGTACTACTATCGGCCATACAATAATGGCATTGTGGATCTCATTCGTATTCCAGTTTTTTTGGACAAAGTTAGAGTAGTCATTTAGGGAATTAAAAGCGGTTCAAAAGGTTAAAAATGCACAACAGGTTTAAAACACGTAATTAATTAGATAATTAGGCCAATTATTAATAGTTAAGCGGCCGTGCTAAAACCACAGAATTTGGAAGTGCTTAACACCTTCTCCCGGGTTAACAAAATTCCTTACCCGGTCTTCTGGTTCGCAGATTTTTAACAAAGTCAAAATTTCCTCGATTTGGGATTTAAAATAAACCGGTGACTTGGGACACCATAAATTATCCCAAGCGGCGACTCTGAAAACAAATAATAATCCCATTTCGATAATGTCACTTAAGTTGGAAAAACTCTCTTATCCCACCCTTACCGGGGGAAAAAGGAGGTGTGACAACCTCCAATATGGCTATGAATTTTCCCTCAGTTTGGCTAAAGACTTTTAAAGTTTAGTTATGCCTTGGCATGTTTCGTGTTCGTCCGACTCATCGACGACTCAAATAGGAACCTCGATTATAAGTCGATATGTAACTATAACTGAGTACCCCGTGAGGTTCTCTCGAAGGCTGATTTTTCGAAGCTTTTTCGTTGTTCGGAGGTTATATTCTCGAAGCTCCTTTTCTTATGCCAAGGGTAGCTTGATTAACCAGTTTTTTCGAAGTGTTTGAAGGCCTTTAGTTTTATGGCTGACGTCGGACGTCTCCGAGCCGTGTTATTTAGGCCGTAGCCTTTTAATATGACCATAGTCTTTTTGTTCGGCCGTAGCCTTTAGTCCCGGGGTGAGACGACCTCGGCCTTAATATCGAGGGTATGCCTTTTTAAGGGTCTTACAAGTTCGAATATTTAGCCTTGGCCTTAATACCGGGGTTATGCCATTTTAAGGTCTTACAAATTTAAGTATGCCTCGTTGAGGTCTTATAGATTCGATGTTGCCTCATTGAGGTCTTACGAGTTCGAGTTTTGATGACTCGATAAGTTGTCTGTTGATATCAGTCCCCGAGTGTTCGAGAATTTTTGGCCCTTGGGCCGTTTTGTGTGAAAATAGTAAACTTCTTTGAGGCACAAAGCGTTTTGATAAGTAAAGATGCTTCTTCGATTACTTGATACAAGCGTACATGTTTTTTCCATTGACGGCTGGACTATTTTACGCGGACAAGGTGCATTTGACCGTTTGGCCCGACACAACATTCTCCTATCGAGGCCCTATTTGACATAACTTGATTTCTTTGAAAAGGAAACCTCCTATGGTGATGCCCCCCAGTATTCGAGGTTGATTGAAAAGAAGCCTTGAATAATTGTTGAGTTTTCCTTAGGTATCACATAGATGTTGCCTCATTAAAAACCTTGCCGGTAAAACCTATTTGGGATAAAACCCGATCTAAGGGAAACAACTGCAACGTATGCTTTAAAACCCAAGGTCTTCAAGTTGGTGGGTGCTTATATTACTCTCAATCGAACACCTGCAACGAGTTAGTATGAAATATAAATGAAAAAAGGAGAATATTATACCTCAGCAGTAATCACGCTTGAGCATCGATATGTTCCAATTGCTTGGTAGTTGCTTGCCTTCCATGTTACTAAGTTTGTAGGACCCTTTGCCTACTACTCTGAAGACGCGGTACGACCCTTCCCAACTAGACCTGACTTTTCTTCATTCGGGTTTCGAGTGTTGAGGGTGACTTTTCATAGAACTAAGTCCCCGACTCAGAAGTAACGGAGGTTTGTTCTTCTGTTGTAGTACCTTTTAATCTTTTGCCTTCGAGCAGGCATTCAAACTAGTGCGGCCTCGCGCTTTTCATCTAGTAGCTCAAAGGAGGAGTTCATGGCCTCGTTGTTTGAGCCCTCGGTGGCCTCGATTTGTTCGGGGTTGATCTCGATTCCCCTATTCGACACCATGAGGCCCAAAAATTTGCCCGAACTGACTCCGAAGGCACATTTCTCGGGGTTGAGCTTCATGTTATACCTTCTGAGGATATCGAATGTTACCTGCAAATGAGTCAAATGGTCCTCTGCGCGCATGGAATTAACTAACATGTCATCAATGTAAACTTCCATAGACTTGCCTATTTGATGTTTGAACATCTTATTAACTAGGTGTTGATATGTGACTCCCTCGTTTTTTAGCCCAAAGGGCATTACATTATAACAATATGTACCATACTTCGTGATGAATGAAGTCTTTTCCTGGTCCTCCGAGTTCATTTGAATTTGATTGTACCTGGAGGAAGAATCGAGAAAAGTAAGGATCTCGTTGGCCGGCCGTGGCATCGATCAAGCGATCGATGTTGGTGAAATGGGAATGAGTCTTCAGAGCATACTTTATTCGGGCCTTTATAATCTACACACATTCTTCCTATTTTGAGAAATTTTGTTACCTCGTCTTTGATGAATGCTTTCTTTACCTCGGACTAAGGAAGGTTCAAGGTCTTTGACCGTTGACTTCGTCATCCTCGATCAACTGCTCACCGATCACCTGTTCCTCGGGTTCAACCGAGGGTGTAGACTGTAATTGCTATTTGGCTGTCTGCTTGTATTTGGACTTCTCCGAGGTGGAAGGTGTCGATGTCGGTTCCATGTCGTGCACCGTGAACATCTCCTTTGCTGCATGCTGCTCTCCATACACGGTTTTACGCCATCCTTTGTTGGGAACTTCATCATTTGATGAAGAGTTTATGTCACTGCCCTCATGCTATGTATCCACGGTCTTCCAAGTAAGGCATTGTACTTCATGTCACCTTCGATGACATAAAACTTGGTATCTTGAACTGCGCCGGCCACGTTGAGTGGGAGGATGATTTCCCCCCTCGTTGTCTCACTCGCCATGTTGAATCCATTGAGGACTCAAGAGGCGGGTATGATCTGATCGAGTAGTTTGAGCTGCTCCACTTCCCTGGACATGATTATGTTGGTCGAGCTACCTGGATCCACGAGCACATGTTTAATTTGAACTTTATTCTAAAGAAAAGAAATTACCAGCGCATTATTATGTGGCTGAGACAAGGCCTCGACGTATTCTTCACTGAACGTAAGAGCATCCTCGGGTATGTAGCTCCGAGTTCGTTTTTCCCTTGTGATGGATACTTTTGACCGTTGGAACACGGGTCCCTGTGAGACGTAGACTCCTCCAATGATCATGTGAATGATGTGCTGGGGTTCTTCTAGTTCGTTCTTCCTGTTCGCCTCTCTTTCTCAAAAGATTCTCTGACCGTTCGCTAAGGAATTATCGAAGATGCCCTTCGTTGATAAGTCGGGCCACCTCCTCTCGAAGCTGTTTACAATCCTCGGTCCTATGACCGTGAGTGCAATGGTATTTGCACATTAAGTTGGGGTTCCTTTGGGAAGGATCTGACTGTATGGGCTTTGTCCACCTGGTATCTTTGTCTTACCTATAGCCCATACGATGTTTGAGGCATCGATGTTGAGGTTGTATTTTGACAATCAGGGTGCCTCCACCGGCCCCGTGTTCCTATCAAACCCATCTTTTCTCATGAGTCCCCGGGAACCTTGACCTCGATCCATCCTTCGATCGCTTTGAGGTATATTACGCCTCGGGGCGTTTCTTCGATCTTCGACATATGGTTGGTATCTTTCCTTGTTTGGTCTCGACACCCTTTCTGCATTCCTTGATTCCTTTTCTAAGATCCTGCTCGGATATACTGAGCCCGAGGGGGCTCCCAATTGGTCGTCCTTGACCCTGATCTTTGATTGATACCTATTGTGCTCATCCGCCCAAGTTATGGTGGATACTCAATCAAATCCTGCTTCAGCTACTTCAAAGCTATAGAGCTTCATTCATTCAAGCCCTGAGTGAAGGCCTGCACTGCTCAGTCATCGAAGACTGGTGGTAATTCCATTCGCTCCATTTGAAAACAGGATACAAACTCCCTTAGCATCTCGTTCTCTCTTTGTTTAACTTTGAAGACATCAGACTTCCTTGTAGCGACCTTAGTGGCACTAGCATGTGCCTTCACAAAAGAGTCTGCAAGCATGGCAAACGAATCTATTGAGTTCGGGGGAGGTTATGATACCACATCATGGCCTCCTTGGACAGTGTTTCCCTAAAGTTCTTTAATAATACGGACTCAATTTCGTCATCTTATAAGTCATTCCCTTTTATACCACAAGTATAAGTGGTAATATGCTCGTTAGGATTTGTGGTCCCGTTGTACTTTGGGATATCGGGCATCCTAAACTTCTTTGGAATGGGTTTCGGAGGCGCACTCGATGGAAATGGTTTCTGCACGAACTTCTTCGAATCTACCCCTCTTCAAAATCGGAGGTGCGCCGGGATCTGATCGACCTTCGAGTTATAGGTTCCTGCTTTTTTGTCATTGACCTCTATCTTCTTTTCTCCTGATTCAATCCTTTTAGTGAGGTCCTCGAGCATTTTCATAATAGTGGGGCCTGTTCCTGACCCATTGTTACTCGATCTTTCTGGTGCTTGCTCAACTCGAGGAGCTATTTCTGGTCTTGCTATGCTCGGGGTCTTATGCTGACTTTTTAACTGAGCTATAGCCATTTGCTATGCTTGTAACATTTCAAAAATGACCTGTCGGCTAACTTATCTTTCTTCCCGAGCTTTCGTTCTTTGCGCTTCATGTTGGTCACCTCCGCGCACACTTCCATCGGTATCAGTGTCTATATCAACATGCAAAGCATTGCGTGAGCCTACATCGATGGGGATTTGTGCTGGTGCCACCCCAGGGTTTTGCGGCGGCACACCGACGACTTAGGCAGTTGTACTGTTCTTTCCATGGAGCTCAATACCATTTTTTTCATGTGCATTTGTTGAGTTAGATATTTTTTGACCTGAAATCAAAGACTCTTGGACAAGAAAAAGTGTGAAAAATAACTTGTGTTTTTAGAAAACTAACACAAAAACAATCACTATTATTTTTAGCCCTACGGTGGACGCCAAACTGTTTACCTCGAAAAATAGTTTTAACAATTAAAATTGATTTGTGGTTCTAAAAATATGTAATTTATTTTGATACTAATGGATAGGCGAAAAATGCTAAGCGTAAATGAGAAAGAAGTGATAGTCAAACCGATGTAGTCACGAAACTGAGGACCTCGAGCTCAGTAATATCGGGGGCCTCGAGGATAGTCCTTGGCAGTTTATAATGAACAATAAATGGAGAACAATACAACTTTAGAGTAATGTTGAGCATGTTAAACGAGAAAAGCAGAGAATATTCTATTGCAGGGAATATTCATCTCCTTTACAAAATGATATGGATCCACTTTATATAGGAGGGGATAATCCCAACATAGTACATGTCTAATTATGACAAATGAATGCTATTGGTACAACTATATAACGGCTTAGTACGGACTTGTACTATCTCTTGCCGACCTTATTAGCTCTAACCACGTGTCCTTGGGAATTTCCCGTCTTTCCATGACGATCATCGATCTTATACTGCTTCGAGGCAGACCGTGATGGGCCTTCGATATACTTTCTCGAGGGATGCATTTCGGGGTCCAATTTCAGGCTCTGCTTCGAGCCTCTTGAGATCGGGCTTGGAATACCACCGAGGCTTCAAAATCGAACTCCCCCGATTTTAGCTGTACACACACACATATATATATATATATATATATATATATCAAATACTAAAAATAACTAATGCATATATATTTGAAAAATATTTGATTTAATTATAAATTACAAAGTTTAATGCACCAAAAGCTAGCATAACGTAACCTTAAGATCGTCTATAATTAAAGTTAAAGTTATTCTCCTTGACCTAACTCTATCTCTGGCCTCTATTCTTGTAGGCATCATGGTATCACTTATACTTTAATATATCGGGCTTTTTAAAATCGATTGCTCCAATAGACAATGTCGAAAGAGATACAGTTTGATTAACTTTATGATCTTCTCCATATTATTCAGCAATAACAATATCAATTGTGTCTTGGTATATTTTCTTCTCAAGCTTAATTGCTCTTTTCTACAATATTTAAGCATCGATTTTTATATTTTATGTACATGTCAGACACAACAATATTTATTTATGCATCAACAAATTGTAGAATTCAAATCTCATCGGTGGATATGAAAGGTTGAATTGTATAGCAATAATTGTTTTTAGTAATTCTTATGTACGGACTAAAATTAGGTAATGATAAGATAAAATTAAGGGCAAATATCAACAAACCCCTGGTACTATTAAAAATTATTCGAATTCTGATTATCCAATAAACTCTTAGGGGTCGTTTGGTACGAGGTATAAGAAGGTATAGTGCTGGTATAAAAATTTAATACCATCTTAATCCTTCGTTTGGTTAGCAAACCAGGTATAAGTTATCCCAAGATTAAAATTAATACCGGGATAACTTATACCTTATAGAGGGTGGGTTAATTAGCACCGGTATAACTTATACATTCTTCTTACAAATTATGCAATTGTCATATTTAATACAACATACCAAACAATGGATAAAAAATAATTCCAACATAATTAATGTCAGCATAACTTATACCAGTATAACGTATCCCGACATAAGCTGTATTCAAACCAAACGACCCCTTATAGGTCATTTGGTATAAGGTATAAGAAGATTTAGTGCTGGTATAAAAATTTAATATCACCTTAATACTTTGTTTGGTTAGCAAACCGATATAAGTTATCCCGAGATCAAAATTAGTACCGGGATAACTTATACCATATAGAGGGTGGGATAATTAGTGACTAGGTAACCTATACTTTCTTCTTAGAAATTATGAAATTGTCATTTTTAATACAACATACCAAATAGTGGATAAAAAATAATATCTGAACAACTAATCACAGCATAACTTATCCCGACATAAGCTGTATTCAAACCAAACGAGCCCTTAGAACTTGATATCTTCCTCGGGTTACTAAACTTGCAAGGATATTTCTTTCTCTTTTCATTTAATCAAATGAGACTTAGACAATTAAAGCCAATGCAAATTCAACGATGAAACATTTATAAGTTTTGAAATAAAAAAATAAAAAAATTAATAAAATGGTACTTAGATAAGATGAAAGTATTAAAAGAATTGATACATATATTAACAAAGTTTTTTCGATTCTTCGTCATAGTTATCTTATAAACTTGTTTTACATCAAGAGGCTTAGGATACATTAGAAGATAGCTAAAAAAAACAGTCAAACGCTAATGAGAAGAAAGGAGGGATAGTTAAAGCTTTTTTTTTTTTTTTTGAGCAAACAGGAAATATATATATTAATACTTGAGGAATATTCAGTACATGACTGTCATAGATTGTGTCCCGAAGGACACATTAATTTCCTAGGCTTGCTAACTTTTAGCAAGCATTATGAGATAGTAGTTTTTCAAAAATAGATTGTTCTAGTAGTTCACTTTCCACAAAATATTTTACATCAGTTGGTGGTTCAACAAAAACTTTTTTTCTTTTCCACTGATCATCCCTTCTGCCATGTACTTCAAAAGGTTGGGTCTCCATGTTCTTGATCTTCTTTGTTAGTTGGTGAGTTGTCTTATTCTCTTACCTAAAGGTGTGCTAGAGAATTACCTTTTGCCGGTGCATGAACCACCTGCAATCATTTACAATTTTATCAAATAGTTTATTATCTTCCTGTATGGCGTGGATTACCTCCGTGGAATCTATTTCTATTTCGAGAGGAAATAGACTCCATTCCTTTTTTGTTTTAAGTCCTTCCCTTAGAGCTTTCATTTATGCTTCTAGTGATCCATTTGCATGTATGGATTTTGCAAAATCAACTACCCAATTTCCGTTGGTATCCCTGAAAACACCTCCCAGGCCACAATTCTGGTTATGGTTGTTGAAGCTAGCATCAATGTTTAGTTTAAATCAGCATCTTGGAGGTTTATACCATTTTATTTTAGTGGGTATTTTTGAGGGGGTTATATTATTCTTTTCAGTAAGCAATTTGAATTCTGAAACTCTTTGAGTAATTAGATTATCATTAATAGGGTTGGCAGTATTGTTTTGATTGTTGTTATTTCTATTAAGCCAAAATGCCAAATGACAAAAGGGAAGAAGGAGTTCCAATTAATATACTTGTTGTTAAGAGGATAATTAAAGTCCTTTACTTGGAGGAACCAATGTTTTCCTTTTACATTATAGTGGTTTTGCCACCCAAGACAAGTCCAGAAATGATTGACAGCTTTGCATTCTAGAAAAATATGGATTATGAATTCTTCAATTTAACATTTACAAATAGGGCAGATAGGATCAATGTTTAGCCAAATTTGTGGGAGGTATTTTCTGCAAGTAATTCTATCATGAAGGCATTGCCATAAGAAGAATTTTATTTTGTAGGGGCAGTTCAGGTTCCAAATCCAATCAAATTCCATGTTTTTGACTATAGGGGTTTCTATCAGAGTGTAACATGATTTGGTTGTGAAGAAGTCTATCTTATTTAGAGACCAAATTGGTATATCATTGGTAGGGCCTTTTAGACGAATTTTTGTCTTAGTGATATTAACCATTTGTTCACAAGGGATATTAAAAGATAGGCTATCCAGGTTTCAAGATTTTCCATCAAAAATGTCTCTGATTTTAATAGAGAGATCCCTAGTAGAGGGGGGTCTTGTCACTGTTTTTCTAAAGTTACCTATATTAGGAATCTAGTTTGCTTCCCATATGTTTACATTGGAATGGAGATAGGGGGACCATGTGATTCCTTTAGAGCACAATTCTCATCCTTTTTGAATACTCTTCCAGACGAAAGAACCTTTGTTCATTGTTGTACTAGTACCATAGTAGGTAATGATTAGTTTGTCCCAAGGGGTTGTGGCATTTGTAAGCATTCTCCAAACTAGGCTAGTTAAGGTGCATAGATTTTTATTTACAGCATTATGAATACCTAGGCCACCAGTCGATTTTAGCAAAGAGTAGACCAATTAATTAGATGTATTTTCCTTTTTTCTACTGAGCTTCCCCATATAAAGTCCTTTTGGACTTTATCAATTTCTTTAAGGATTTGTTTAGGGAGTAAGGTGTATTGAATATAGTGACTAGGGATAGTATTCAAGCATGAGTTGGCTAGAGTTGTTCTTCCTGCCAAGTTAATGAATTTCATTTTCCAGGAAGCAAGTTTAGCTCTTATTTTATCAATTAAGAATTGAAAATCCCTAGGCTTTGGACAATTGCTTAAGATTGAAAAACCTAGATAATTGCCAAAATTTGTATATTTTTTAATACCTAGCATAGTCGTAATATCTTTAATGAGAGTATTTGAACAATTTTGGGAGAAGAGGATTTTTTATTTGACAAGATTTGTCATTAGCTTTTGCCATTAGGGTAAGATAGTCCGCAAAATATAAATGCGAATTTTTTTGACATCTATTCCCTAAGGTTATGGGATCCCAGTTTCTAGTATCACTTGATGTTCTATATATCTAGTAAGCATTTCCATGCAAATGATAAAAATATAGGGTGAAATGGGGTCTCTTTGCCTATGTCTCTACTAGGTTCAAAATATTGTGACGGATCCATTTACTAAAATGGCTATACTGCTTGTTGAAATACAACTTAATAAAAGCTTAGAGAATTGGGGGGGGGGGGGGG
>ML259779.1:0-19659 GCA_005239495.1 Nicotiana undulata | reverse complement strand
CCCCTCCGCTAGGATTTCGGGGTTCAGCTGTGAGTTTTTAAGCTCCACCTCTTCCTGGAGCTTCCATAGGATGGTTACTTTTGTTGTACAATTTGGGTGTAGCCGGGGCCTTGTCCCAACAGCGCTTATGACACTCTTAGAGGCTATTGTGGACACATATTCTGGGTTTCTTTTTGCAGTTTTCAGTCTCCAGCCCATAGGCTTGGCATGTACATATATGTGTGTAGGCATGTATGTCTTCAGTCGCAGCATTCTCGGCCAGCTAGTACTTTATTATTTTGGCTTGTCTACCTTTTTTTATATGGCTTATTGTTATTCAGGTCATGACCTTAACGGTCCAGGCTTAGTTTTTCAGATGTTGTGCTGCTCGATCTGTTGGGCCCCCAGTTCAGTTAGCTAGTATGTTTAGTGGCTAACTCGATCGAATACAGTATCGAGTGCCAGTTGCGCCTCCCCTAGTTTGGGGTGTGACATGATTGTAACCAGAATACCCATCGAGGAAGCAATAAAATGATCTTACCGCTAGCTGATCAAGCATTTGATCAATAAAAGGCATAGGGAAATGATCCTTTCATGTGGCATTGTTGAGCTTCCGATAGTCCATGAATACTCTCCATCCGGTGACCGTCCGTGTGAGGATAAGCTCATTCTTTTCATTGTGAATCACCGTCATGCCCCCCTTCTTTGGTACACATTGTACCGGACTCACCCATGGACTATCTGCAATGGGGTAGACAACCCCGGCATCAAACCATTTGATTATTTCTTTCTTTACCACTTCTTGCATTGAAGGATTTAATCTCCTTTGATGTTCCACACTTGTCTTGCTCCCTTCTTCCAATTGAATTTTGTGCTCACATATCCCTACGGGGATTCATCGAATGTCCGCTATTGTCCACCTAAGTGCTTTTCAGTGCTCCCGCAAGACATTCAACAATTCATCAACCAGCACATCATTCAACAAAGAAGAGACGATTACCGGTAAAGTGCTATGAGAGCCGAGAAATTTGTACCTTAAGTGCGATGGAAGTGGTTTGAGCTCCAGTTGTGGTGGCTCAATGATTGAAGTTTTTGCGGGAGGAGTAGCTCGATTCTCTAAGTCAAGATAAAGCTTCTTTGGTGCATATGTGTAGGACCCACGTCCTTCCCATGCGTTCACTATTTCAACATACCCCTCAATGTCTTCACCATCAAAGTTCACCAAGATTGCCGCCAAAGCCTCGCCGAGGCATTCTTCTTCCATCTTCATCTCAATCGCATCTTTAACCTCATCAACTACATCAATGACCGAGATTCCTTTGTAAGCACTCGGCAATTTCAAACCTTTGCTAGCTTGGAAGGTGACTTCCTCATCATTCACTCGGAACTTGATTTCATGTCGTTTCGAGTCAATTAAATCTCTTCCCGTCGCAAGTAATGGTCTTCCTAAAATGATAGGAGTTTCCTTGTCTACCGCACAATCCAAGATAACAAAGTCGGCCGGGAGAAGGAACTTCCCCACCTTTACCAAGACATCATCAACAATGTCCACGGGTTTCTTAATTGATCGGTCGGCCATTGGCAATCTCATGCTAGTGGGTCTTGGAAACCCCAATCCCTCTTGCTTATAGATAGCAAGAGGCATCAAATTTATGCTAGCCCCGTTATCACAAAGTGCTCTAGCAAAGTCTCTCAACCCGATGGTACATGGGATAGTGAATGCTTCCGGGTCTCCCTTTTTCTCAACGGTGGTTGTAGAAATTATCGAACTTACCCGATGAGTCAAGTTCACCACTTCATTCTTTGTAGTTCTCTTCTTGGTCATCAAATCTTTCATGTATTTGTCAAACCCCGGCATTTCTTGTAAATCCTCCAAGAATGGGATGTTTACCGACAATTGTTTCAAGATGTCATAGAACTTTTCAAACTTGCCATCATCCACCCTTAGTGCAAGCCTTTGAGGGAATGGAGGAGTAGGTCGAGGAATTGGTGGAGGAGCTTTTGGGGTCTCCTTCACTTTTTCCTTACCCTCTCCTTGCTTTGCTTCTTGGATCTTTACCTCATGGGAGGGCTTCTCAATTTCAACAACACCCGGCAACTCAACTTGTGTTTCCACCTCTTGATCAAGATTTTCTATATCAACCACTTGCTCACTTTCACCTTGGAGCACCTTACCGCTTCTAGTTGTGATGTCCATGCAATGAGAAGATGGTCCACTTGCACCACCTTTTGGGTTGACCACCGTGTCACTAGGAAAAGTACCTTTTAGTTTGGAATTTTGTTCTCGTGACAAATCTCTCATTTGCATCTCGAGCTTTTGAATGGAGGCGGTGTGTGATCCCACTACCTCGGACATGTTTTTCATTGTTGCATCACTTCGCTCTTAATTTTTCAAGATTCTCTCAAGCATCCCCTCCATTTTGGACTCATTAGAAGGTCCCTCCTTGTATTGTGAGGAATTGGAATATTTCCCTCTTGGTGGAACATAAGGGTTGGAACTTCGATTGGCGTAATTGTTGTTGTTGTTGTTCCAATTTCTTTGACTCGTTCCGCCTTGATCATTTGACCAATTTTGTTGGCCTTGGCCTTGCGGGTTTGGCCTCCATTGGTTTTGTTGGCGGAAACCACCTTGAGAATTGTGAATATAATTTGCTTCTTCAAATTCTTGGCTCCCCATTGGTTGCACATCTTCCACCACATTTACCCTTTTTGTTTGACTATCCCTGAACATTTTTGTCAACACATCGATGTTAGTGGCAAGACTGGAAATCAATTGGTCTCTCTCGTGATTGTCTTTGATCATGTTGGTAAGAGAGGGAGTACCATAAGAAATTCCACCGCTAGTATATTCCGAATGCCATGCTTGATTATGCGTTTCCATCTTGTCTAGAATTTGAGTAATCCTAGGGAATGACTTGTCCATGAAGGACCCATCTGCGGCATTTTTAGCAATGGACTGGGATAGTGGGTCCAAACCCATATAGAATTTCTCCATCAAAATATGGTCTGGGAACCCATGATTTGGTGACCTCAATAGGTATAGCTTGAACCGGTCCCACGCCTCGTGTAAGTGCACCCTTGGAAGTTGCTTGAAGAAAAATATTTTACCTCTGAGCTCTGACTTTTTGCTATCTGGGAACCACTTTTCTAAGAAGGCTCGGACAAGCTCAGGCCATGTTGTGATAGTTTTAGGAGGTAAGTTTTGAAGCCATTTTTTCGCTTCTCCCACCAACGAGTACTTGAATACCCGCAACCTCAAAGCATCATCTGTCACATTGGTTTGTTTGTGCATGGCGCATACACCCAAGAAGTTCCTTAGGTGTCGCGTCAGATCATCATCCGTTGAGTTATGGAACAATCCTTCCGCCTTGAGCATTAGAATCATTCCATGATCCACTTTGAAAGTAGATGCACCAACCACCGGAGGGAGGATATCATTAGTGTCGTCAATGTATTCTTCGATGTCGGCAAAAGGGTTCTCCTCTTCATCATAATCAACGTTGGCCATTGTCACCTAGTACACCAAACAAAACGAGCAATGTGTGATGGAATAGAAAAAGATATAAAGTAAAGTACACATTATCTAGTAATTTCAAAACCGTATTTCCCGGCAACGGCGCCAAAATTTGATACGCTCAAATTACACCTTAAAATAGTGTAAAGCGATCGATGTCAAATATAGTAACCCAACAAGGTTGGGGTCGAATCCCATAGGGAATAGGCGTGAAAAGTTTGCATGGGTAGTGTGAATCTTAACTCAAATTGTATTTCTATTCCGTTAATGTAACAAGAATGTGAGAATTGAATGTATGATAATTTAATCGGAATAGTGACAAGTATGATTAATTAAAGTTGTAATTAATGTGATTAACTAAACCAAGGTTGTGTCCCCTTCAATGAAATATAATGCTAATAGGTATTAATATGATATATTTCTAATGGGAGGTCCCTCAGATATGCAAATGATTTCTAAATGACTACCCAATATTTTCCAATAGTTGGGTAGTGTTTCCTCTTTATGATTTTTTCAAATATAAAAGAGTTACAATAAAGAGAAATCACTTAATGCCAAATAAAACCCACTTATTCCTAAGTGATTCTATTAAACAAGGTTTAAAGCCTTGAGTCTTTGATATTTACTCCTACCAATCCTAACTCACTTTTCCAAGCAAAGAAAGAACTTAATGGCACTTGTTAATGTTTGCAACCACCAACAATCAATGAAAAATGAGAAGTAAATAAATATCAACCAACCATTATGTATATATTCAATGTTAAATACCCAATAACATAACACCCATTTAGGGTCCACAACTTGAGTNTATATATATATATTCAATGTTAAATACCCAATAACATAACACTCATTTAGGGTCCACAACCTTAGTATTTAAAGCTAGCTACTCATGCTTAAAGACAAAAAGATGAGAGTAATAAATGCCATAAAGCTTACAAAAATACAAGAATTTTCACTTCTAAAGCTTCCAAAAGAGAGGAATATTCAATGTGTGTATTGTAGCTCAAAAACCAGACAAGAATGACCCACAAAATTCCATTAAATCTATTTATAGTGGGCTAAAACTCGGAGTCAAAAACGGAAATAAATGCCCTTCTAGGTCACTTATGCGACCGCATTCCTGTCGCGTAACAGGAATGCGGTTCGCATTCTTCACGAAGCCATCACAGATTTAAACCCTAGTTTCCAAGTGATTCGTCGCATTCATGTTGTGCAGTTCGCATTGTTGATATGCGACCGCACAATAGCATCGCATTCCTGAGCTCAGTTTTTGGCACCAGAGGTTTGCAGTCCATTATGCGGCTCGCATATCCATTATGCGACCGCATTCTTGCTTGATAATTTGGCCAAGCAGACTGTTGAGCTTTGCGATTTCCCTAGTGATTCTGCGGTTCGCATGTTGAATATGCGATACGCATGTTCACTTCTGCGACCACATTTTACATTTTTCTTGTTCTTTTTCGGCTTTTTGACTTCATTTACGTGTTCTTGAGTCCCTCAACCTCATACACTGCAAAAAATAAACATTTCATAAGTATAAAAGATAATTGTTTTTAAAACAAGCCAAAATCCAAGCAATTTGGAATTAAATGTGCCGAAATTCTACGGCACACCAAAGGTCGAATGTGGTCGACCTTAAATCGAAAGTAAATATTCGAAGTCGAAAATATTCGAGCGAGGTCGAATGTGGTCGACTCTAAATCGAATGTAAATATTCGGAGTCAAAATATTCGAGCGAGGTCGAACGTGGTCGACTCGAAATCGAATGTAAATATTCAAAGTCAAAAATATTCGAGCAAGGTCGCATGTGGTTGACTCAAAATCGAATGTAATTATTCGGGGTCGAAAATATTCGAGAAAGGCCAAATGTGGTCGACTTGAAATCGAATGTAAATATTCGAAGTCGAAAATATTTGAGCGAGATCGAATGTGGTCGACTTGAAATCGAATGTAAATATTCTAAGTCAAAAATATACGAGCCAGGTCGAATGTGGTCGACTTGAAATCGAATGTAAATATTCGAAGTCGAAAATATTCAAGCGAGGTCGAATGTGGTCGACCTGAAATCGAATGTAAATATTCGAAGTCGAAAATATTCGAGCGAGGTCAAATGTGGTCGACTTGAAATCGAATGTAAATATCGAAGTCGAAAATATTCGAGCAAGGTCGAATATGGTCGACTCAAAATAGAATGTGAGTGGAGTGGCGCGGTTTTGGAGCTGTTCGCAGAAAAGTTCTGTTTTATTCACTTCACTTTACTGGAGGGAGTTACATGGCGATGTCGTACATTTTGTATACACTCGAGAATTTCTACATACCTAATCCCTTCATTGGTTCAGCTGGAATAACTCCATGCGGAGTACTGAACAAGTACTGTTGAACTTCAAGGCGCCTCCCTCATCGCCTCGTTAAAAACCTTCCCGGTAAAAACCCACGCGGGGACAAAACCTGAGTAAGGGAAAAAGAGTACGACTTGGAGGGCGTCTATTTTCAGAAGTTGAAGTACTTGAGGGGAGCGATATTCCAGTTGTTGGGTAGTTTCTTTCCTTCCATTGTCTCTAGCTGGAATGACCCTTTGTTGACTGTTGCGGTGCTATTATATGGTCCGTCCCAGTTGGCTCCCAGTTTGCCTTCCTTTGGGTCTTTTCTTGCTTGCGTTTTAGCTTTGAGAACATAATCGCCGACCTTAAGTGGGAGGACCTTTTCCTTTTGTTGTAGTGTCGTTATGCTCTCTGCTTTTGGACGACGAACCTTATGTATGCCATGTCTCGCCACTCTTCTATTCCATCAAGGTCTTGCCTTCTGCTTTTATTGTTGCTTGTTCCACTTTCATTAGAGTATCTTAGGCTTGGTTCCTCGACTTTGACGGGTATGACCACGTCTGTGCCGTAGACCAGGGAATATGGAGTTTCTCCTGTGTTTGTTTTTGGAGTGGTGCGATATGCCCATAACACTTCTTGAAGCACTTCTAGCCACAGTCTCTTGGCGTCTTCTAGTTTCTTTTTCAGGATGTTCAGTGAGGATCCGGTCTGTCCATTTCTTGCGGGGTGATACGGAGTGGAGAGTATGCGCTTGATATTCCATGTTTCTAAGAACTCGACGATCTTCTTGCAGGTGAATTGGGGCCTATTATCGCAACTGATTTCTTTTGGAATGACGAAGTGGCATATTATGTTTCTCCATATGAATGTGATGACTTCTTGTTTGCGTATTTGAGCAAAGGCGCCTGTTTGCACCCATTTAGAGAAATAATCAATCAAAACCAAAAAGAAACATACATTACCTCGCCCGGCTGAGAGCGGTCCTACGATGTCCATTCCCCATTCGATGAATGGCCAGGGGGATGTGACTGAATGGAGATGCTCGCCTGCATGGTGTATCATGGGGGAGAATTTCTAGCATTGCTCGCATTTTCTGACGAAGTCTGCGGCCTCTTTCTTCATAGTGGGCCAATAGTAGCCTGCCCGTATGAGACACCGGACGAGTGCTCGATTTTCGGTGTGAGCGCCACAATGACCTTTGTGTACTTCTTCGAGTACTTGCTTTGTTTGATTGGGTCCTAGGCATTTTACCAAGGGGCCACCGAATGTCCTTTTGTACAGGTCATTGTCGACGATGTTGTACAAGAACGCGTGCATCCGTAGTTTTCTTGATTCTTTTTTGTTTGATGGGAGTGTTCCCTCCTGCAGGTAAGTCAGAATACAATTGTGCCAGTCCCAGGTTAAGTTAACAGAATGTACCTCAAGTTGTTCTAGCGATGAGTGAAGCAGTGTGACGATGTTGACTTTTTCGTTTATGTTTTTGGTCGCTGTTGCCAGTTTGGCCAGGCCGTCTGCTTCGATGTTCTGTGCTCGGGGTATTTGGTCGAATTGGCACTTGTCGAATCTGGTTATAAGTTTGTGAATTTCGGTTTGGTACTTTTTTAGTCTTGGCTCCTTGATCTGATAAGTCCCGGTCACTTGGTTGACTACAAGTTGTGAGTTGCACCAGAGTATGATCCGTCGGGCTCCGTACTTGAGGGTCAATTTGAGTCCTGCAATGAAAACCTCATACTCGGCCTCGTTGTTATTCATATATAGGCATCGCACCGACTGGCAAATTATTTCGCCCATCAGGACCTCGAGCACGAGTCCCAGTCCCGATCCTGACGCATTGGAGGCTTCGTCGGTATATAAGACCCATAGGTCCGGTTGGAGGGCTTGGCTACGTGAAACTTCTTATTCTACTTCAAGCGTAATCTTAGCGCTGAAGTAGACGACGAAGTCTGCTAATACTTGTGACTTTATCGTTGTTCGCGGCTGATATGTTATATCTTGCTCGCTTAGTTCGACGGCCCATTTGGCCAATCTTCTCAATAATTCGGGTTTGTGCAGGATGCTTCTAAGGGGGAAAGTCGTAATGACAGAGATATGGTGGCATTGGAAGTACGGTCTGAGCTTTTGCGAAGCCGTTACCAAAGCCAAAGCCATCTTCTCGAGGTGTGGATACCTCATTTCAGCGTCGACCAGAGTTTTACTAATGTAATAGAATGGTGATTGCATACCTTTGTTCTCACGGACGAGTACTGCACTTACCGCCACTTCCGACACCGCTAAATACACCAGGAGGCGCTTGCCTGTTTTGGCTTTGGCGAACAGGGGTGGCGAGGATAGGTATGCTTTTAGTTTTATCAAGGCATCGACGCACTCCGAATCCTAGTGGAGTCCATGATCTTTTTTTAGGACATTGAAGAATTTGTGGCACCTGTCCGACGACCGCGAGATGAATTGTGAAAGTGCTGCTATGCGACCGGTGAGCTTTTGTACCTGTTTCTTGCCGGTCAACATCTCGGGTATCCCTTCGATAGCTTTTATCTGGTTGGGATTTACCTCTATCCCTCTTTGTGATATTAGGAAACCGAGGAGCTTGCCTAAAGTTACGCCCAAGGCGCATTTTTCAGATTTAATTTCATGCCATATTGCCTCAGTATGTCGAAGGCCTCTTTCAGATGGTCGATATGGTCTTCCTTTCTTTTGGATTTGACCAGCATATCATCTATGTATACTTCCATTATTTTGTCGAGTTGTTCTTTGAACATCTTAGTGACCCGTCGTTGGTAGGTAGCCCCAGCGTTCTTGAGTCCGAATGGCATGACTCGATAACAGTAAGTCCCTTGATGGGTTATGAAAGTTGTTTTCTCCTGATCCTCCTATTCCATGAGGATTTGGTTGTATCCTGAATATGCATCTAAGAAGCTTAGCATTTCGTTCCCAGCCGTGGCATCGATGAGCTGGTCGATGTGCGGCAGTGGGAAAGAATCTTTCGGGCATGCTTTGTTCAGATCTGTGAAGTCGACGCACATGCGTCATTTCCCGTTCTTCTTTTTAACCATGACTACATTGGCGACCATTTGGGGTACTTGGATTCTCTGATGGAACCGTTTGCTAGCAACTTCTCCACCTCTTCTCGTACCGCGTCGTTGATTGTAGTGAAAAAATTCCTCCATATTTGGCGCACATGCGGATAGAGTGGGTCCATGCTTAGTTTATCCGTGGCGATATCTTTCAGTATACCTGACATATCTGCATGGGAGAAAGCGAACAGGTCCGTATTGTTAGTTAGAAATTCATGGTATTTACCTGGTTCTGAGAGCTTGTGGCCGACATAGGCCTTCTTTCTGCTATCGTTTTTGTCTATCCATACAGGGGTCGAGGTCTTCGACTGTTGACCCCGTTGTTGTTACGACATTTGGGTCTTTGATAATTTCTATTAGATCGTCGGGTCCCGTGCCCGACTTTGGTAATTGTTATGCCTCTGAGTCCGTCTCTTTCAGCTGTTGGGTGTAAGTGCAATCCTGGGCGATGCGGTAGTATTCTTGTGATGTTCGTTGTTCGCCCCTGATGCTGAATATCCCCCACGGGTTCGGGAACTTGATCACCTGATAGAGGATGGATGGAATGGCCTTTATGCCATGTATCCAGGGTCGCCCAATGATGGCGTTATAAGACGTATCTTGGTTGATGATGTGAAATGTTGTTTCCAGAGTTATGCCTCCTGCTAAGACGGGTAGGGCTATTTCCCCTGAAGTTCGCTCAACTGCATTGTTAAAACTTGTCAGTGTTATGCAGCGACGTATTATTTTATCTTTGAGTCTCATCTGAGTGAGCACTCGGGGGTGTATGATGCAGGCACCACTGCCGTCATCGACCATTATCCTTCTGACGTCAGTGTCACGGATTCGCAAAGTAATAACAATGGCATCAAAGTGAGAGAAAGTCAAACCGTGGGTATCCGACTTATCGAAGATGATATTGTCTTCGAGGCCGTCATACCGTTCTTGCGTGATTGACCGCTTCAGCTTGTGTGTGGTGGTGAACTTTATGTGATTTACTACAGCTATGTTGTTCCCGCCGATGATCATTTGAATAGTGCGAGCTGGGGAGGGGGGTTTTGGCGGTCCCTGATGTCGTTCCTGTCCTCTATCGAAGTTTCTTCTCGCCCGTGACTTCTTCACAGCGAATATGTCGCTTACCCTAGTTTTTGCCTTTTTGGCTCCAGCGTGAGCAGTCACGAATTTATCGGCCATTTCTTCGAATATTGTAATAGATCTTACAGGTAGTTGCGATTTCCATGTTAGGGCTCCTTTAGTTAGGGTTTCACCGAATTTCTTGAGCAGCACAGACGACACTTGTTCCTTCGATAGGTCATTTCCTTTCACCGATGTGATGTAGTGGACTATATGGTCTTCAGATCTGTGGTCCTATCGTATATTCTCAAGTATGGAGGCATCTTGAATATTTTGGGGATTGGGTGTGGCGCGGCCTCTTCATGGTATGGTTGTTCCACAAACCGCCCTACGTCCCGCTTAGGTAGAAGTTTCGGGGCGCCGGGTATATTGTCAACCCTGTCTTGGTGTTCCTTCATTTGGTCTCGCAGCGCCTTGTTTTCGTTTTCCATATCCTCCATCTTTCTCATGATGGCCGAGAGTGTGCTGCTATCTGCAAATTCCACGGGGTTAGGTATACCTGTGCGGCAAGGAGCCGGATGCTCGCTGGCATTCGCTTCCGCTGGGGTGATGTTCCTAGCCATTGCCGAGGTGGGCTTGTCGAGGAACTCGTTCAGCGTGTTTGTTAACCAGACTTCTAGCAGTCTTTTCACCGCTGGTGGTGCTTCTTTCGATGTTGATGTGGAAGCACCTTTCTCGCTAGCGGGAACCATACTTTCGTGGAGAGGGGGTGAATCGTTTTGATCTGTTGTGATGCCGAGTGTGGTGTTCAGTTCTCCCCCGTCATCCTCCTCGTTGATGGCGTCCAAGAGATTAGTGGTGACATATGTTATGGCTTTCAATCTCTCTTCTCCCTTTCCTCTCATTGTTAGTTTATGCAGATATGAGGAAGCAATAGTATGCATTGTTATTCACTCATTTTTTTGCTAGATCCAACAGAAACTATAATTTTAACTAGGAATCCCCCACAGACGACGCCAAATTATTTTACCAAAAACGTGTTAATATCCTTAACAAATAGTTTTACGTTGGATTAATCTCAGCTAAGCTTAATAACTATTAGATCTAGAAAAAAAAACACAAGTTCTCAGGTGGAATAATAAAGCTATAATAAATGTCAACCTCTTGAGTTGAGAATGATTGGCAATAAGTAGTGTGCAAAGATAAGAATTGAATGCATGCAATGACAATAAATGTAATAACTACAAACCACACGTCAAAATGTCGTGTGTTGAATATTGGAAACCTCGTTTGTCAGCTGATGGAATGATCAGTAAAGTGAGAGATTCAAGACTCTTGGATCTATAATATTCATAAAGGTGGTTTACAGTGTTTAAGTCGAAATGAGTAAGACAAAGTGAATATGCTCTTTGGATAGCTTTCAGAGTACAAAAGTTGTTCCTCCCCTTTTTTCTATTCCTTTCTATTTATAGGAGACAATCCTCCGAAAACCCTAAAAATATCAATGAGGAATATTCTGTTGGAATATTCCCCGTCTACGACTAGAACTTTGGCCGCCATCGTCGACATCTTTAATTTGACTTTGTCCAAATTAAGGTCTCCAATTCACTCGTGGGTCGAGCTGCGGCTCGACCTCGACCATTGTTGTTGTCAAGGCCGACCCGAATTTTGGCCAATACAGTTAGTCCCTCCGCTTATCAAGGTCGTGGGCACCTCGTCCTTGATGAGCGGACAATCCTGCGTTTATTATGCGAAAAATCGGGTCGCAATCGAATGGTTGGTACCTTCTAGTATCCTAACCGACAAAAGTGACATTTGATGACATAGATGTCACACGTGTCATCATTTGCGCATCTTCCCCTGCATTGCTTGTATTGCTAATGCCTCGGTTCATGCGCTTGTGTGCAGCCTTTGGCATCGATTATAGCCTTTGACATAACTTTTTCTCTCTGTTTCTGTTACTTGGGGTGCAAAATTAGCCTTTAACCTCTCACATCGATTGTACAAGAGCTTCTAAAGGGGTTCATAATTGTCAATTTTGCGTCTAGCTAGGATACCTAAATCTTCAAAATCATCTTCATCCTAGTTTAATACATACTCTCCTCATTTTTATTTGTCCAACTAAATGTTAAACAATTAAATGATCAATCCTAACAATGAGAGTGAACCTACGTGTTTCCAATTGATTAAACACAAATTTCATAAAATTCACAATAAAAAGGAGAACATTTAAAAATATTATTTATTCATGTCCACTTATTCTTCTAATTTATTACATATAATAACCCTTGTATTGCCCAACCAAAGATTAGACAACTACACGATCATATAGGAGAATGAGAACGATCATTCTCTTTCCAATAGCATAAGTTCATCAATGTGATTTTTTATCTTCAGATTCTAAAGGGTACAAGGTTAGGGTCGATTTCTTCAGGCATCGACCGTTGAGGTGGGAACTTAGGAAGGAGACTAGCAATACGCTTAGCTGTCTCAAGGTACTTTACGTACTTGTAAATAAGACCTTCTTTGCTAGGGCTTCCTCCTCCATGGTTGTTTTCTTTAGTATCATGGCAACCGAGGTTCAATCCGTGTATCATTTGTGAGCCACAAAAGTTGCAATTGTGGTCTCTCCCTATGAGAGCTTCTTTGAAAGCCTTTTTCTTGAAAGTCCAAGCACCACTCCTCCAATTGAAATGGTACAAAGGGAGGAACCTTTGTCCATAAATGGATATGAATTCTAGTGCTGCTAGAATGAACTCAAATTCTTCCTTCGACATGTAGTAGGGAAAACTCACCCTTGTCCATCCGGGCTTTACTCCACTATAGCCCTGTTAATTAAGACAGAGAAACTCGTAAGTTCTCAAACATATATGGCATTCTTATTGTGATGGGGAGGGTAGTGTGTACGCAGACCTTACCCCTACCCTAGGGTAGAGAGGCTGTTTCCAATAGACCATCGGTATTCTTTCCTCCAAGAACTCCCTATCTTGCTCTTGGGTGACTCGAACTCACAACCTCTTGGTTGGAAGTAGAGGGTGCATACCATCAGAGCAATCCACCTTGTCTTGTGATGGAATGTAGACAACATAATTAACGAATACGTGAAGACTCACCATTTGAATTGCATCTTTGAAGGCAAGAGAGTGAGGTTCGTCAACCTTGAGCAAGATATGTCCATAGGGTCCAGCACAAGCACACCCTCCTCTAGCTTGGATACCAAATAGGTCGTTAAGCAGCTTAGCGACAAAAGGGCCGTGAAGGGGCTTATCTTTCTTGTTTCCTGTTTCTCTCCATAGGTAAAGCTCGTTGTCTTCGCCATTGATGTCACCTGATGAGGAATAAGTGGTGGTATAAATGAGGAAAGAAAGCACAGCTTGTCTCTTGGCTGTTACATTTCCCAAAATCCATATGTTAGGATTTGGTAGAAGCCTTTCTAGTGCAAGCTCAATGTAGCCGTGCTCCATTCTTTCAATTACTTTGTGACTTATGAACTCTTTCACCCAAAATGATAAAGCTGTTCTCACTTTCTGTATGATTGGTGGTGTTCCTGCATCCTCCCTTTCTTCGATGTTCTCTACGTAGAGTGTGTCCTGGTAATTGTATAGTATATCAGGAGTGTTTTTAGCTCAGAATTATCGTTAGAGCCAAGCAGAAAAGGAAAGAAAATTAAAACACACTAGGTTAGAATCTTTCTTTAATGGTTACTTATAGTGACCAGAAAAATGTGTAGTATGGTTTCTTGAGGCTCCCTGTATCAGATTACAATACCTCAAAAGTTTAATTTGACAATATAGTTCCATTTTTTCCCTTTAACTAGTCAGGATCACATGGTTTTAACTCAGGCATATTGCCTTTTTTACTGAAAGAACAGAAATAAAACCAGGCATACTTAATTATTTCCTGCAATCCATAATAATGAGAAATAGTGATGCACTTGCATACTATTCAAAAGAGTTATTTAAAACAACAACAACAACAACATACCCAGTAAAATTCCACTAGTGGGATCTGAGGAGAGTAAAGTGTATGCACATCTTATTCCTACCCCGAAAAAGAGTTATTTATTCACTTTAAATACGAATCACTATAAACTTGAACCTGAAATAACATATTTACATGAATTTTTTAGAATAAAGTAGAAGAGAAATACAAACTACACTAATTAGTAGTAACAAATAGTTAGAAAGTAAGAAGATGGAGATAGATGAGAAACCCATTTATCCTTTTAATATCTGGGCTGGTAATAGTACTTATATATTGTCCTTTTTTGTCTTTTCGTCTTCTTGAGCCGAGAGTCGATTGGAAACGGCCTCCCTACCCAACGGGTAAAGGTAAGGTCTGCGTACACACTACCCTCCCCAGACCCCACTTATGTGACTATATTGGGTCGTCGTTGTTGTCGTATCTAGGTTGGTAATGGAAGAAGAGAGCATTTAATCAGAATTCGAGTTTTCTTTCTGGAATTTATATCATGGTCCCACTAAATCTAAGTCAAGTCAAGAAAAATAGTTGAAAGTACAACAGTGTTGCCGTCTGAAATTCTTTGTTGGCTTATTTAGTCAAGCTCAATACCTAAATCAACTTTCACAAGTTTCTATTTTCTTAGAAGGAAAATGACAAGAACCCCAATGTGCCGTTTACACATTAAATAACAGTCAAAATCATCTATCAAGCTGTTTGAATATATTGAGCAAAGAAACCTTTAAACATATAATGCAAAATTTCATAATTGACACAAAGAAATCAAAGAACAACATATTAAAGAAACTTGCCTTCTCATTGAAGGGGTTGACAAAATCAACAGTACCACCACCACAGGTTGATGGAGGTGAAGTTCTCAACCGATAGAGTGCCTTGTTCATTAAAAGGATTCCTGGTGTCCCTGGCCCTCCAAGAAACTTGTGAGGGCTAAGAAAAACAGCGTCGTACCCATCTATTTCTCCTGATCTCATCTCTATTTTCGCGTATGGACCACTGCAACATGAGAACAAATTGGAAACATGTAAAACATTTGGACAACAAATAGGATTTAGATTATATATATGTACTGACTGTATAGTGATATTTGTAGTTTAACACTGACTGTATAGAGATATGTGTACTAGTTTAACATGTGAAATGAGCTAGCTCAGTGTATAGAAGTTGAACTCCATAATTAGCATACCTTGCTGCGAAATCAAAGCAAGCAAAGGCTCCATTTTTGTGAAGAAGACGAGCGATGGCTCTTGTATCAGAGTAAGTTCCAGTGACATTACTACAAGCTGAGAATGAACCCAACAATGGCCTATTCGTAGACTTATAGAACTCAAGCTGAACTCTCAATGTTTCCACGTCCACAAGTCCATTTTCATCCAAACCAATCTCAACGACTTCTGCTAAACTTTGTCTCCACGAAAGGATGTTAGAGTGATGTTCATAGGGGCCAACAAATACCACCCATCTCTCTTTTGTTTCATTTCGGAAGCATTTTGTGAGTACTTTTTCTCTTAGGATTGAAGGGACTGAAATTCCCATGACTTCTTGGAGCCTTTTAATGGCAGCAGTAGAACCAGAACCACAGAATATGATAGCATCTTCTTCTCCTCCACCTAAGCATTTCTTCACGTAGGCTGCTGCTTCATGCACTATTTTCGTTGTTTGGTATCCCACGTAACTGTCACTAGTATGACTGTTACCTGTACAAATAAAGAACAGAAGTTTACGTTAAAATGTTTCTTTTTTCATGGTCTTAAAGAGGTTCATGTATTGAACTAAAGGAAACATACCATAGAAAGGAAGGACGTTATCAGTAATATAATTTTCAATATAGTGAAGGCATCTCCCAGAGGCAGTGTGATCAGCATAAGTTAGCCTACGTTTCCCAAAGGGTGTCTCAAAATCGGCATCTTCACCGATGATCTGAGAACGTAGCCAAGAAAGTTTTTTTTCAGCAGAGTCACTCTTTGATATGTTACTCTTTTCTAGCATATGAAATGACTCAATTCTGCTCCTCAAATCTTCATGTGAAGCAACAGAAGAAGCAGTACTAGAAACAGTAGTATATTTTTTTTTATTGTGCTCTATGCTTTGCCCTCTTAAAGTTTCTCTTAACATGAGTTGCTCGTAATCCATGTTGAAAAACAAAGAGAATAAAATTGGAGAGAAAATAAAGGAAGATTTTTAGAGTTGTGATGAGAAAATTTTAGTGTGTTTGAGATGATGGAAAGAGGGGTATTTATAGGCTAAACGAGTAGAGAATTTCAGTGGGGAAATTAGAAGGATAATTATTGATGAGGAATCTAGGGGATGTGACTTAGTATTTTCAGAAATAATTAATTGTTATTAAAGTAGAGTAATACCACCTCATTATACCAATATTTCCAATTGTCGTTTTCAAAGATTGAAGCTACGAATTTGACCAATATTTTAACATATACTGTATCTGTGTATTCTATTTTTTTAATTTATCTAAGAAAGAGTATCCTCTTTCTATATTTAAAAATAATTTATATGTAAACTTCATATTTTAGCAAAGTTGTAACATTTTTAAGATCACAAATTTAGAAGTTTAACATGTTTGTTTAAGACCGCATGTTTAATGTCAAAATTTTTCTTCTTAATTTCTACGTGCCCAGTCAAATAGGTTGACACAAAGAAAGTATTGTTTAGCCATTTGCATTTAAGGAAAATTTTAACTTATATTAATTTTTTTGTAATTTTGAATATCTAAAATTTTCATTAAAAATGAAGTAATATAGTTCGATATAGCTTCATGAATTGGTCAAATTACTCCTCCACTAGCGAAAACTGACCCAAGATTGGATATATGGAGTATAATGTTCTTTTATCAGTTAGTCTTATTTCACTTTTCATTATTTTTTTTAAACTTCCCCTTCATTTCCTTTGGTGGAGTTGTTGCTCGTTTAGTGACTCGAACTCACGACCCTGGGATTATTAGGTGGAGGGTACTAACTTTTCATCATTTTTTTTAAACTTCCCCTTCATTTCCTTTGGTGGAGTTGTTGCTCGTTTAGTGACTCGAACTCACGACCCTGGGATTATTAGGTGGAGGGTACTAACTTTTCATCATTTTTTTTAAACTTCCCCTTCATTTCCTTTGGTGGAGTTGTTGCTCGTTTAGTGACTCGAACTCACGGCCCTGGGATTATTAGGTGGAGGGTACTAACCATCTGAGCAACCCATCTCATCACTTTTCATGATAATTTGTTAAAATCACACAATTAAATCAAACATCTTAGGAAAACTATATTTAATTACTATACTCGAAATATCTTTTAGTATTATATTGTCGGAAAGATATGTTCCATGGAACTACAAAATCTATTACATACAAGTTTCAAAATAAATAAGAATAAAAAAACACGTAATCTTGTTTCATAAGTTTTAACCTCTTGTGTTTGCGTCGTATATCCAGTTCTGTAAAAAAACATTTAAATGAGAGTATAATCAATGGGATGAAGGAGGTTGTTTTTTCATTTTCCAATGTACGATTTGGTCAAAATGGATGGCGCCTCAAATTAACCGCAACCTGAAATGGAAATAAAAAGAATACAAATTAAACAGGAAGTCAAACGAAAAAAAAAGAAAATATAGTCATGTAAGCAATTATCAAGTGGAATCTAGCTATAATATAAGAATAGAAGATAATTTGAAATGACAAAAACTACACGAAAGTATTGTTTTTATCATTTTTTTCATATTGATATGACCAAAAGAACATGTTCAGCACTAACTTAAGTTTAATTAATTTGAATCTTATGAAATAGAGGAAGTACTTTTTAATTTGTTAGCTGCCGATTCCTTAGATTGGTTCATAAATCATGCCGCGTATAAGGATTAATGATTGAGATGGTCTTCTTTATGGGTGCGGACGCAAGATTTTGTACAATCAAATTCAATATGAGAAGTACATAACTTTAATAGTAAGATTCAAATTAATTAAACATGATTACTTATGCGTTATTTTTAAAAAATTTATGTTTACAAGTAAAAATCTTTTGTGAAGAAAACATAAAAGTACAAAAACAATTGACTCAATACAAACTTAATTATTTTATGAGAAAATTACATCATAATATAGACCATCAACTTACGTTGCAATCAGATGACTCATATACAATTTTGCAAGTAGTCTAAAACTAATAGGTCAAGATTTAATATTCAACTCTACATAAGTTTTCTAAATAACTATTTCGATTATTTTTTTAAAAGCTCGAGCTTATAACGCAATATATGAGTCAGTAATTGTGATTTTTATATTAGTTCTACAAATCAAATCCGTTTGGGCGGCAATAATTAGATTTATAAGGTAATCCACCGTTGTAGATCGAACAAGCTTAAATAATTAAGTTTAAATTTTGAATTCAATTTTATGAGAAATTTAGAGTGAATGTTATTCAGATTTGTTATAAACAGTCAAAGGAGGTAGTTTACAAAATTTGAAGTCATTTGATTAGTATCTGGATTGGTTTTGAACAACAATTGTAACTAAGAAGAAGTTCGTTCAGAAATACTTATACACTTTTATACGACGTTATTTACTTTTAGACAAGGCAAATACACAATGTATATGTGTATAAAAGTATATAAAGATATATAAGAACAATAATAAAAGAACACGTTGGCAAAACACCATGTATATAGGTGTAGAAGAAGCATTTATACACCACTATACATAGTGTAGCAACCTTGTACGTTATAGCGTATAAAAGGCATTTATATGTTGTTATAAATCTGTATTTGTAAAACAATTCTGGAAATAATAAAATAACATAAATAGAAATGTAAACGTAATGGAAAATTAATCCGAGCCCACTGAATTCACAGTGTTTCCTTAAGGAATTTAATCCCCTCCTAGTACCCAAGGTTATGGATTATTTCCTCCCAGGATAGAACGAATTTCACACTGGTGTAGTGGTACTTCAAACCCCAGTGTTTCAGCGAACTCAAAGTTCGGTAGCAAATCACACTTACTTGCTTTCTTTGAAGATGAAAGTATGCAGAAAGAAGGAGGGGAACTCAGAAATTAGTATCTAAAATCTGAGAGAATGAACTTATATTTATAGCCAAAGTTAGGCTGAAATATGAAGAGGTCCAAACTCTTCAGAATGGCAGTTTCNAATTTTCTGTTACAAAACAGAAAACTAAATTCTGGATAATAACTGAAATGGATTTAATATTAATATTTATTTTAATATTAATATTTTGTTATTAAAACAAATATTTAATAACATTTCTGTTAATATTTACTATTAACAAATAAATTTGGTCCAAAAAATAATCTCTCGATCGATAATTTGACCAAATCCGAATCCGAATCCGAATCTGAGGCCGAGGCCAAACCGAGCGAGCAACGACGACGACGACGACGTGAGGCTTGCTTTCTTCTCAACTCTTTATTAGCTAGAAGAAGAGCAATTTCTTATATACCCATCAAAAGTCTTTTCCTCTTCCTATGTGGGACAATTAAGGAGGGAAACTCAAATATTACTCAAATATTTTATTTTTCCCTCCATTTCTCATTCACCCATTTTAAGCATTAATATATCATTAGTTACTTAAAAAATCCCAACAATCCCCCACATGAATGGGGAATGGCTATATCACAGAAGTATGCATGAAAAACTGTGTGATTTGCAAGCAAGGATTAATTGTGTCTGGATAAGTAGGTTTCCCTTTGAACTTTCCGTAGTGAACTTATGTCGGATATACTCGATCA
>ML259778.1:40925-55563 GCA_005239495.1 Nicotiana undulata | reverse complement strand
CTTATCTACGACAAGCCTTGGCTCTTCTCCTTATGGACTATTCGCTCTATCTGTCGGTGCTCTAGCTGTCCGAAAGCCAGGAGCAGCTATTGGCCTGGACTGATTGTAAAGAAAGAAGCCAAGAGGCCGCTAGAGAAAGGGTTCCGTTTTCGAGTCTGTTTCCGATTCTTCCGACCTTGAATCTAGGTTTCCCCTAATGCCTCCTTGCTGCTTTCAAAGCTACACTTGCTTCCTTCCTTCATAAGCTAATAAGAGATTCTATTATTCTACACTGACTTTACTATGCTTCTTATTAGTTATAGTAACTATACCCTCTGGGTTGAATTGCCACAACAGGGGCCTTCCTCAAGGGAGGAGTTCATACCCGGAGAAAGAAAGCAGACTACTAAATCTACTATTTCAACATATTGTTTGAACTGGTCTCATAGCCATCTCTTTTAACATAACCTTTCGGCGTCTTCCTTTATGCTTCCCTCAAATCAGTACCCCATCGGTCGTCCCTTTATTCAATATCCTTCATGCTAAGAATAGGGGGTTTAGGAAGAATATGGGCTTTGTTTCAGGGTTTTCAGGTGTAGAACTCTTTTATCTTTGCCAAGATGCTTTCTCAGCGATCTTTTCTCATCCTGAAGTTGATCTCCTGTCCTCTACTGACCCACCCCAATCAGCATTACTATAGATTTCAACTCTCCCATGGCCATGATTAGTATAGATCATACCTTTGCCAAGATAACCTTTGAGGTACCTCAAGATCCTGTATACTACATGTAGGTGTGCTTGACAAGGAGCATGCATATACTGGCTTACCAACCCCACAGCATAGGTAATGTCAGGTCTAGTGATAGTAAGATATCTAAGTTTTCCCACAAGCCTCTGATGCCTGCATCATCCAAGGGTTCTTTTCTCTTTTCTTCAAGCTTATGATTTTCTTCTATTGGGCTAATTGCGGCCTTGCAACCTAACATCCCTGTTTTATTCAAATCAAGGACATACTCCCCGAGCCTCTTTATCACGACGGTCTGCCAGGGCATATAAGCGGTTTCGACCACCGCCTGCATTACTAGACTTTCCTGCACCACGCCCTTGCTGGGCCTGAGAGTTATGAGGGGCTGCTGAATTAGTGGATTGAGATACATTGCCTAAATTGTTCTGCCTTGCTGATGGACAATCCCTCAAAAAGTGGCCTTGCTGACCGCACCCAAAGCAACCATTTGTGCCCAAACGACACACCCCTGGATGCCTTTTACCACACATGTTTCAAATAGGGTAACCAGGTACTCTGTAGCCCACACTAGCCTGTGACTGTGAGTCTGTTGCTCTGAAATTCTGGTTTTTCTTGTTAAACTTTGACCTCCAAACCGGTGCACTAGCTGAAGATGGAGCAGGTCTTGATTTTGATTTCTTGAAGAACTGGCGATTGCCTTCTGTTTGGGATCCCCCATGGCTGAAATTTCCTGCAGACTTAGCTCTCTTGCTGAATTCCCTGTTCTTCTCTCTCTATAGCCGCTCTTCTTCCTTCAACCTGTCTTCGTTCCCTTGAACAAAGGCAACCATCTTAGTGATGGTCATGTCATTATTCTGAGCAGCTATATTAGCATCAGCAAACAAGTCATCTGAAATCCCTAAAACAAACCGCCTAACTCTGGCCCTCATATCACGTACCATTTTTGGAGCATACCTAGCTAGAGAGACGAACTTGAGGTAGTACTCATTCACACTCATATCATTCTATTCGAGTCTCTCAAACTCCAAAGCCTTAGCTTCCAAGACCTCAATGGGTAGAAAATACTCAAGAAACGCATCTGCAAACTCCTTCCATGTTGCAGAAGTCGCATCCTCCCCTCGGGACTCCTCCCACATTTCATACCAAGTGTTGGCAACATCCTTCAACTGGTACGCAGCAAGCTCTACCGCCTCAGTGTCTGTAGTATGCATCTCTCAAAATATCTTTTGAACATCATCAATAAAGTTTTGTGGATCCTCATCCTCTTTTGACCCTGTGAAGACTGGAGGTTTCATGTTGAGGAATTCCCTGGACCTGGAACTACCCGTTTCACGAACAGCACTTGTCCCCTGTCTTTGAGCTTGAGTAGCAACAATCTGGGTGAGCAACTGAATAGCTCCCCTGAAATCCATGTCTGAAGCACTGGGCACTGAGCCCGATGCAACCCCCTAGGCCGGAGGGTCCTCCTCTTGAGCAACACTAGTCGTAGCCCCCTGGCTAGTAACTGAGGCCCTCCTGGTGTACTTCCTTTTTGCAGGCATTTTTCTGAAATACGCAATTCGCACGAGTTAGAAGGATTCCTGAAGCATAACTCTAGCTGCATGATCTAGAATATGAAAGAAAGGGAACAATCCTAGATGTCTTGGTGGTCAATTGTTTACACGTGTGGCGCGCACACACACATAAAAGTAACCCCACTGGACAAGGCTTCATAGACTCCCTAGGACTCTTGAACCTAGTGCTCTGATACCAAGCTTTGTCACGCCCCGAACCATGGCCTGGGCGTAACACGGCACTCGGTGCCTAACTACATGTGACCGAGCGAACCAACTGCATGGCTGGATCAACATGTGGTATAACTGTGAGCTAGATATAAATATACAACATGATGATCTACTAAAGAGTCTTACTGAAATATCATAAATGCGGAAAACACTAAAAAGTCTGCAAGTACAAACGAGTAGCTGACAAGGCTAACACATAAAAGCCTGCTAACATCTGACGGACTAAACCATAGTCTATGAAGCCTCTAAAGAATATTGAGATGCTAACTGTTTACCGAGACAAGGTCCTCGGTATACCTTATTAACTGAAAATACTAAAATAACTGAAATATGGAGGGATAATGCCCCGAGAGACTGGGGCTCGCCAACAGCTGATAGGAGATGTCCTAGCAAGCAGAGTCGTCAACCTATAAATCGTTACCTGCATCGCGAGATGCAGGCCTTGGGAAAAAAGGGACTTCAGTACATTTGAATTGTACTGGTATGTAAGACAACTGAAGGAAAGAATTGTAAAATACTAAAACTAAAACTGATAACTGAAACTGATAACTGAAACTGATAACTGAACTAAACATAGGAAGTAAGGTTACGAATACTCCCTCTTCTGAATGATGAACCAACTGTTTATCTGAATAAATAAACTGCGGCCTCAGGCCCAATAATATATATATATGGCCTCGGGCCCAAGTATACGTATACATAACTGCGGCCTCAGGCCCAAAATGCATAAAGCATATAAACTGTTGCCTCATGCCCAAATACATGTGTTCAACATTCAGGAATTGAGAATCATACTGCAATACCTGATACAGAAATAATGAACCATACCGAATTTCATGATACTGGAATAATGGATAAGACTAGATTGAGATGTGAACTCATAATAAGTTGATTTGCCATAACTGAAACTCATAGAATATCGAATGGTAATGAAACTATGCCATCTAAAGAATAAAAGTTCAACCACTATTCATGGGACATGGCATAATTACTTTCTGAAGGAACTAATAATAGTCATAATGAATGGAAGTAGGGAGAATCATAGATATTCCCAAACGTAAAGAGTGGTTTTGCCGTGCAGGATGGTTATTGACACATTATCGTATGAAGATGACAATGAGTTCAAGAGCAATATGGTTTTATCCTCTTCCTCGATCTTTACTCCGAGGTTGGCAAGCTGCATGATTAATCCATTAAACACATTTAAATGTGACAAAAATTTGTACCTTCATCCATATATAGGGCGTATACCTGCTTCTTCAGGTACAATTTATTTGTCAGCATTTTGGATATGTATAGGCTTTCCAATCTTGTCCAAATTCCACATGTAGTATCTTCATCAATTATGTTATTTACCACATCATCTGATAGGTGCATCCTGGTTGCACTAGCAGCCTTTTCATCTAGGTCAGCGCAATCCTCAGCTTTCATGGTATCAGGCTTCTTGGCATCACTGTCTAATACCTTGTGTAATCCTTGTTGGATGAGCAGATCAATTATCCTTCTTTGCCATGTTGAAAAACCGCTATCTCCGTTGAATTTTACTACCTCATACTTTACTCCGGATATTTTATTTTTTCGCTGAGTATAGTACTACCGACTGTAAATAGTATTTCTATGAATGAGCAGAACATGCGCTCTGATACTAGTTGTTTGAAAAAAAAACCACAAAAATAATATTCACGATAATAATAGCGGAATAATAACGAAATACATTAATGAATAATTGTTTCTGTTTCTCCTCAAAAGCACTTTTTTCCTTCTATAAGCTTGGCAAACACCTTAATTTTTAGTCAAAAAATACTTCTGGCCCAATAAAACACTTGGCCAAATAGGTTATAAATAAATAGTTTGCACTCAACATAAATGAATTGAATAGATAATGGTACTATGTACCTTTTTATAGCTGGAGGTGAAAAAAAATGAGAGAAAAGACTAATCCAACCCTTTCCACCACACTTACTTCTCAACCCATGTATATATGTGATTTGTTTATCTTAAAGAAGTATCTATAATATATTTAGTATTATGAAATTATTATATTGTGAATGTCCATTTATTACTCCGCTATAGATAATCTTCTTGAAGAAGATTATTCATTTAGTACTCTGTTGAAGTTTATCTACAAGTAGCTGATGCAAGCAGGTTGCAAGCAACTCAATGAAATGATTTGCAGCAGTTTTTTATTAAACAGGCAGGTTGCAAGCAGCTATGCAGACAACTTACAAGCAGCTGAGGAAAAGCCTCGCAGTTGCTTCCTTTCTTCTATAAATAGATGAGTTTTCAGTTCATTATGTACATCAGTTGAAAGTTCAATAATATATCAGTTTCTCTCTATACTTGTCTTTAGTTCATTTACTTTACAGTCGTTATTTTATAACACGTTATCAGCACGAGACTCTGCCATCTCGAGCAAATACTTTGAAAGTATCAGAGGTACGAACTTTCTTTTTCTAAATAATGTCAAATCTTTTCTAAACTTGAATTTTTAGACCTGGATATATCGGGAAAAGGCTACATGTCTTGGGTGCTTGATGCTGAAATTCATCTTGATGTAATGGGTCTGGCAGACACCATCAAGGACAAAAATCAGGCATCAAACCAAGACTGTGCCAAAGCAATGATATTCCTACGCCATCACCTTGATGAGGGCCTGAAAATGGAATATCTTACTGTTAAAGATCAAGTCATATTGTGTCACTCCCCGAACTATGGCCTGGCGTAACACGACACTCGGTGCCTGACTACATGTGACCGAGCGAACCAACTGCATGGCTGGATCAACATGTGGTATAAATGTGATCTAGATATAAATACACAACATGATGATCTACTTAAGCTAATATCATAAATGCGGAAAACACCGAAAAGTCTGCAAGTACAAACGAGTAGCCGACAAGGCTAACACATAAAAGCCTGCTAACATCTGACGGACTGAACCATAGTCTATGAAGCCTCTAAAGAATACTGAGATGCTAATTGTTTACCGAGACAAGGTCCTCGGTATACCTTATTAACTGAAAATACTAAAATGACTGAAATACGGAGGGATAATGCCCCGAGAGACTGGGGCTCACCAACAGTTGATACGAGATGTCCTAGCAAACAGAGTCGTCATCCTATAAATCGTTACCTGCATCACGAGATGCAGGACCCGGGCAAGAAGGGACGTCAGTACATTTGAATTGTACTGGTATGTAAGACAACTGAAGGGAAGAATTGTAAAATACTGAAACTGAAACTCATAACTGAACTAAACATAGGAAGTAAGGTTACGAATACTCCCTCTTCTGAATGATGAACCAACTGTTTATCTGAATAAATAAACTGCGGACTCAGGTCCAATAATATATATATTTATATGTGCACAACTGCGACCTCGGGCCCAAGTATACGTATACATAACTGCGGCCTCAGGCCCAAAATGCATAAAGCATATAAACTACGGCCTCATGCCCAAATACAGGTGTTCAACATTCAGGAATTGAGAATCATGAATTGAGAATCATACTGCAATACCTGATACATAAATAATGAACCATACAGAATTTCATGATACTTGAATAATGAATAAGACTAGACTGAGATGTGAACTCATAATAAGTTGATTTGCCATAACTGAAACTCATAGAATATCGAATGGTTATGAAACTATGCCATCTATAGAATAGAAGTTCTACCACTATTCATGGGACATGACATAATTACTTTCTGAGGGAACTAGTAATAGTCATAATGAATGGAAGTAGGGAGAATCATAGATATTCCCAAACGTAAAGAGTTAGCCTCACATACCTTAACTTCCCGCTCTTGAGCGCAATATAATGTTTTCCAACCCTTTTCAACTTTAATCTATATCAATGCAAGTCAAAGGGATTCCATATTAGCAACAATAGCCATGTTTTGGTCACTTAGGCATTTTGTCAAACACTTGGTGGCATAAAGCTTCATAGCCCTTATTAATGGTGTTTCTATACCCAACAACTTATTCTTTTGCTCCTAGATAAATTGTAGAGTCTCAAATAGTTATAATCTACATTATTCTTTATCACCCATAAGGTAAACAACATCATCAACCAATAACCAACAATCAACAACCCAAACTTATAGTCGTTCATGCTTTTCTATCAAACCCATCAATTCATATCTCATGAACTAGAGTCTATAATCATTAATCCAATGCTAGAATCAATTAGAGGGTGAAGACATTACCTCCTTGAAGTTCAATCCCCTTGAATTCGAGTTATAGGATTCCTTCCATCAACAGTGATGTCCCAATCGAATATCTAATGATATGGAGGGTTTAACCATGTTAATAAGATGTTGGAAAATTAAAATAAGTTTAGAATCACCATTAGAACTTACCTTGGATGATGGAGGGACCTTTAAGGAGTTAGGTTTTTGAGAGTTTTCCTTCCTAGAGCAAGTTTTTATATTTTGGGGGTGTGGGGGACGAAGTAGAGCTTTAAAATGACCCCCCACTAGCACCCCCGCGCACCTGGAGGCACAACCCGCGCTAAATGGCCAGAACGAAACCCCATTAGCGCGGTCGCGCTAGTGGGCGCGCATATGGCGTCGTATTCTGTAAAACGGGCATAACTTGTTTCACAGATGTCCGTCCGGGTTCTATAATATATCGTTGGAAAGCTATTTTGAAGGCCTACAACTTTCATGCTTTGGGTTTTCCAAGATTCGTTACACATTTTCACTAAACACTGCTGGAAGACAGATTTTCTGCAAACTTAGTCGATTTTGTCGAATCTTATGCACCTCACTTTCCATCTTGATTTTGAAACAACTATTTTCACCCATAATCATCCTGATGGGACTTCATATGTTCAAAATATAAACTTACTACTCCTTTAACTCATTCATACCTAATCCGAATTTACGGGGTGTTACATATTGTGGAATAATTTGAAAGATAGATATGACCACCCGAAGATGGTCGTTCTTCCACAAACACGTTATGAATGGACTCATTTAAGGCTACAAGATTTTAAATCTATCAATGAGTATAATTCTTCTATGTTTAGGATTATTTCCCAGTTGAAATTATGTGGTGATAATATTACTGATCATGACATGTTGGAGAAAACTTTCACCACTTTTCATGCCTCGAATATGCTCATGCAGCAGCAATATCGATAGATGGGATTCAAAAAGTATTCTGAACTTATCTCACATCTTCTTGTAGCCGATCAACATAATGGGTTATTAATGAAAAACCATGAAAGCCGACCAACTGGTTCTTGTCCATTCCCTGAAGTGAATGAGACAAACTTCCACCAAGCTAAGCGTGGAAGAGGTCGTGGCCCCAGTCGTGGTCATGGCCGTGGTCGGGGAAGAAACTCTAATCATGGTAATAATAATGCACCAAAGAACCCTCCTCACCACCAGCAGTGGAAAGGGAAGGAACAAAACATGAAACGATGCAAGCAACAAATGTAGAAAATGCATGTTACAGATGTGGCAGAAAAGGGCACTGGTCATGTACCTGTCGTTCGCCAAAGCACCTGGTTGAGCTTTATCAAGCCTCCCTAAAGAAGACAGAGAAAAATGCTGAAGCAAATTTTATTTCTTAAGATAATGTTAACTTCATGCATTTGGATGTAGTTGATTACTTTGCACTCCCGGAAGGAGAAACAAATCATGCGATCGCTGATGCATCTGTAGAAATTTAAATTTCTATTATTTGTATTAGTTAGTATGGTTATGTAAAAGTTATGCTTTGATAATGATATTTACTATAATATTTATTTTGTTTACGTCATTCTGAAGAATATGGATAATCCTCAAATTATGTTTGGATCAAAGACCAATCATGAAGATATTTGTGTAATTGATAGTGGAACAAGTCATGCCATATTCAAAGAACATAAATACTTTTCTTATTTGTATATGGAAAAAGCAAACATTTCTACAATTTATGGTAATATAAGTTTGATTGAAGGCTCCGGAAAAGCCATTATATTTCTCTCTAAGGGAACAAAACTTATTATAGACAATGCATTGTTCTCCCCCAAGTTCCGAAGAAACTTATTGAGTTTTATAGATATCTGCCGAAATGGGCTTCATGTTGAGACAATAGATGAAATGAACATGGAATATCTTTGTATTACAAAGAATATTTCTGGCTAGAAATGCATTGTAGAAAAGTTACCAACTTTATCTTTTGGCTTATACTATTCAAAGATCAATATAGTTGAAGCACACTCTATCGTAAACTAGAAGTTTACCGATTCAAATACTTTTGTGCTTTGGCATGACCGTTTGGGCCATCCTGGATCAATAATGATGAGACGAATTATTGAAAATTCAAGTGGGCATCCCCTAAAGAACCTGAAGATTCTTACAAATGATGAATTTTCTTGTGATGTTTGTTATCAAGGCAAAATGATCACTAGACCATCACCAATGAAGGTTGGCATGGAATCCCCTGCCTTTTTAGAGCGTATACATGGGGATATATGTGGACCTATTCACCCACCAAGTGGGTTGTTTAGATATTTTATGGTCCTAATAGATGCATCTTCAAGATGGTCTCACGTGTGACTACTATCATCTCACAACCTGGCGTTTTCAAAGCTATTAGCCCAAATAATTCGATTAAGGGCACAATTCCCAGATTATCCTATAAAGGCTATTCGCCTTGATAATGCTGGAGAATTCTCATCTCAAGCTTTTGATGATTATTGTATATCAATTGAAATAAAGGTTGAACATCCTGTAACTTATGTTCACACTCAAAATGGCTTTGCAGAGTCATTTATTAAACGCCTGTAATTGATAGCAAGACCACTACTTATGAAAACAAAATTGCCCACTACAGTTTGGGGCCATGCTATCTTGCATGCATCATCACTTATTCGTCTCAGACCGATACATTATAATAAATATTCTCCGTCACAATTAGTTTTTGGTCATGAACCAAATATTTCTCATCTATGAATTTTTGGATGCGCTGTATATGTGCTAGTAGCACCACCACAGCGTAGTAAGATGGGCCCACAGAGAAGGTTAGGAATATATATTGGGTTTGAATCACCCTCTATTATTCTCTATCTTGAACCATTGACGGGAGATTTATTTACCGCTCGATTTGCAGATTATCGATTTGATGAACAAATTTCCCACAATTAGGGGGAGGGAAAAAGGAAATCAAAAGAGAAATTGTGTGGAAAGGTCATCATTATCTCATTATGATCCACGTACCCCTATATGTAACTAGGAGGTCCAAAAGATCATCCATTTACAGAATATAGCAAATCAAATGCCAGACGCATTTACTAATTTGAAAAGGATAACTAAGTCACATATCCATGCAGAGAATGTGCCTATCCGAATTGATGTCCCAGCAGAACCATCTACTAGCATGATAGCTAGTAAACCCAAAGTACACCTAAAGCGTGGTAGGCCTTTGGGTTCTAAGGATCGAAATCCTAGAAAAAGAAAATTGACAAATGATCAAAATAATACTATGAAGGGATCTCCTGAAGAGACCCAAGATCTGATTAGTTCTGAGATTCCTGAAGAAATCAATGAACCCGAGACTCAAGTGAGTGAGGAACTTTTATTAAGTTCTACTGGTGATGGGATTAATTTAAATCGATTTGAAATAGTGGTGGATAATATATTTGCATATAATGTTGCGCTAAACATTATGCAAGATACTGAAGATCTTGAACATCGATATGTCGAAGAATATCGACAAAGATCTGATTGGCCAAAATGGCATGAGGCACTTCAATCGGAATTGAAGTCACTTGCTAAAAGAGAGGTCTTTGGACCAGTAGTCCAAACACCCGCTGGTATAAAGCAGTTGGTCATAAATGGGTTTTTATGCGGAAAAGGAATGATAAAGATGAAGTTGAAAGATACAACGCTCGCCTTGTCGCAAAAGGATTCTCATAACAAGCTGGAGTCGATTATGAATAAACATATTCACCCGTTATGGATGCCATAACATTTCGATATCTCATCAGTTTAGCCTTACATGAAAGGCTTGAAATACATCCAATGGATGTGGTTACAACTTATCTGTATGGGTCACTTGATAATGAAATTTACACGAAAAACCCCGAAGGATTTAAAATGCCCGAAGCAAATTCAAAATCTCAGAATATGTATTCAATCAGATTACAAAGATCTTTGTACGGTTGAAAGCAATCTGGGAGCATGTGGTATAATCGCCTTAGTCAATATTTGCTGAAAGAAGGTTACATAAATGATGTTATCTGTCCATGTATTTTTATAAAGAAAATGGCATCAGAATTTGTTATACTTGTTGTTTATGTTGATGACATAAATCTTGTTGGAACTCCAGAAGAGATCCAAAAGGCAATTGAATATTTCAAGAAAGATTTTGAGATGAAAGATCTTGGAAAGACAAAACTTTGTCTTGGTCTGCAAATTAAACGTTTAGCAGACATGATCTTTATCCATCAATCTGCCTATACAGAAAAGGTCTCAAAATGCTTTTACATGGAGAAAACACACCCATTGAGTACACCAATGGTTGTTCGATCACTTGAAGTGAATAAGGACCCCTTCCGACCTCCAGAAGAGGATGAGGAACTCCTTGGTCCCGAAGTACCCTATCTCAGTGCAATTGGTGCACTAATATATCTTGCTAATGCTACAAGGCCTGACATATAATTTTCTGTTAATTTACTAGCAAGGTATAGTTCTTCTCCTACACGGAGACATTGGAACGGGATTAAGCATATATTGTGATATTTAAAGGGAACTCTTGATATGTATTTGCTTTATGCTAACAAAGATAGTGCAGATCTTGTTGGTTATGCAGATGCAAGTTATTTATCTGATCCCCATAAATCTCGATCTCAAACCGGGTACATATTTACTTATGGAGGTACTGTCATATCGTGGCGCTCCACAAAATAATCTATTGTTTCTACTTCTTCAAATCATGTTGAGATCATAGCTATTCATGAAGCAAGTAGAGAATGCGTATGATTGAGATCAATAATTCATTTTATTCGAGAAAAATATGATTTGGAATGTGAGAAAATGCCCACAATTTTATACGAAGACAATGCTGCATGCATAATCCAATTGAAGGGAGGATTCATAAAAGGAGATATAACGAAAGCCGAAGCACATTTCACCAAAATTATTCTACACACATGATCTTCAGAAAAATGGTGACATTGATGTGCAACAATCCGTTCAAATGACAATCCGACAGATTTGTTCACTAAGTCTTTGCCAACTTCAACTTTTGAGAAGATGGTATACAGGATTGGGATGCGGAGATTCAAATATTTGAAACAAGATTTTCATCAGGGGGAGTAAAATACGCGATGCACTCTTTTTCCCACGGGGTTTTCCTTATAAGGGTTTTAATGGGGCACCCAACAATGCGTATTACAAAATTATGTGTACTTTTTATCCTTCACTAGGATTTTTTCCCACAGGATTTTTCCTAGTAAGGTTTTAACGAGGCGCATTATCTTTAATGAACATCCAAGGGGGAGTGTTATGAAATTATTATATTGTGGATGTCCAGTTATTACTCCGCTATAGATAATCTTCCTAAGAAGATTATCCGTTTAGTAAGTTTATCTACAAGCAGCTGATGCAGGCAGGTTGCAAGCAACTCAATGAAATGATTTGCAGCAACTTCCTATTAAACAGGGAGGTTGCAAGTAGCTCATGCAGACAACTTACAAGCAGATGAAGAAAAGCATCACAGATACTTTCTGATGAAAAGTCTCGCAGCTGCTTTCTTTCTTCTATAAATAGAGGAGTTTTCAGTTCATTATGTACATCAATTTGAAAGTTCAATAATATATCAATTTCTCTCTACACTTATTCATTTACTTACCTTCGTTATTTTATAACATTTAGGAATATATGAGACAATATAAACATATTTATTTTTGTGAACGTGATGCATATGATGATATTGGTTGTTTCAATATATCTTACATGTTTCAATGTCCTTTTATTGATTGTGATATTTTTATATTCTTTTTCGTTGTGTCAAAACTCATTGACTGATATAAAAAAGCGACTGATATAAAAAAGCATACAGAATAGTCTTTGTTTTATTTATTTCACATACAAGGTACATACCTCCAAGTTATAAATGTGTGATGCAACGGCCGGAGGACGTGATAGATACCTAATAATTTTCTGTTGCTAATCATGAAGTTCATATGTTCTAACTACTAAATTAAATTTATGAATTAACCCAAATATTATTATTATTTATAGAGGAAAAGGGTGTTTGCACTCATTAAAAAAAGATAATATCTATGATCATACTAATCTTTTTATAAATTTACTTGCATTCTTTTATGATCGCGCGAAATATTCGATTTTCCTTTTCCTTCGTCGCCGCAGTGTATGTTGTTCGTTCTCTCTCTCCCCGTGTACATGTGCCTCCTCCCTCAGCACCTCCTTCTAGGGTTTAGCAGAACACTCTTTGAAGTTTTACAATGCTGGATTATCCTTCCTGTTATGATTTTCTGTCCAAAATTTGTTCGATGAGGTCAATTTTTGAGCTTTGAATGGCATTGGGAGATTTGATGACTTCTCGGTCCTCGCAATCATTGACGACTGTTATTGTGGAGGACTTTGCGAATCACGAAGAGAGGATTAGTAATAGGGATTCAGAGACTGCTCATAGTAGCTATGTTGCTGACAATGTGACTACGACGATGACGACAAGTATGGCTTATTTGCCGCAGAATATGCTGTTTTGTGAGCTTCGGCATGACCGGTTTGAGGAATATGTTCCTTCTGGACAGTCTCGTAGTGGTTTAACCTCCAAGTGGCGGATTAAGAATCGAGTAAGATGTGATTCTTTTCATTTACACATCTTAATTTTTGTCAATTTCTAGGAGTAGAAGATACTGTGTGAATTTGAAAGCACATTTTTAATGATTGGTGACGTTAGATTAAATGTTTAGGTACTTCCTTGAATAAATTTTTCTTCTCCTTATGAGCATTGATTGTTCTATTCGTCTTCTCGGTATTATGGGTGCAAAGAGGTCCCTGATTAATGCAGCATATATGAAAGCATGGAGAATGGTTGGCCTCTTGAATTGGTTTATGACCCTGTAGCACTTATAAACAAATATAACCTTTTGTTTTCCCTAGGTGGAAGGTTCACCTTTTTTTTTCTTTCATTTTTTAAAAGTAGTATGTTAATTTCAGCAACAAGTATGTAGGGGGCTACATTAGGAATTATGTAATGAGTTCAGAATTATCAACCATGTCCAGAGTGTCATTTGCAAGAGCTGCACCTTTTCTTGGACTGTTGCATTCTTTTCGTCTCAAATGGTCCATCAAATCTCTGAAGGAATGGAATTCCAGATTTTCCTTGTTATCTTGCCCAAACCTCGCAGCTGCCAGCACTGTAAAAGCTCCTTTGTTGTCATTGGTATTACCCATCTAACTCCTAAAATGTTGAGAAAAAATCCCCATACCTGCATGGTGAACAAACAATGTAGAAATAAATGATTGGCATCTTCCATTTTTTGGCCACATTGCAAATATTTGCTGCATATGTCGACTCCCCTTGTCTGAAGATTGTGGTGTGTAAGACAGGCACCTCTTGCCACCAACCAAGAGAAACATTCAACATTCAATGGTGCCATAACTTTAACTGCTTTAATGAAGAACAAACCTTTTGTACTTCTATTCCACCTCAAATAATCAGGTGTAGACAGTAGAGGAGGAACATGAAATTGGGAAGCAAGACTGCTCATCTCCCTGTCAGTAATATTGCGAAACATATCAATATTCTGCTAATGATGCTTCCTGATTTGTACCAAAGTAAACATGTAAGGATATAGATTCCTGAACGGAGAAGTACCCAGCCATGCATCATTCTAGAATCTCTCATGCCATTGCCAGCTCCTATAGATGAAAGGGATCAAAAAGCTTACCAGTGAGCCCCACATGCTTCCATATCTGACATTTGCTAGGAATACGAGATTGTTTGGTGATCGATGGATTAAGAAGACCAAATTTTGTTACAAGGACATTTCTCCATGGCGCTCCTCTTTGTTAAGCCTCCAGGCCACTTGTATGGTAGACTAATGCTATGAGCCCTCAAGTCTTGACCCAAACGTCCTGCTTTTTTATCGGTATATAC
>ML259778.1:409-37828 GCA_005239495.1 Nicotiana undulata | reverse complement strand
GGGGGGGGGGGAATGAATAGCTTTCCAGTGCTCTGTTGTCAAAGCCTTTCTCTTTATTTTTCGTCCATCATGTCCAATCAACAGCAATCCTCCTGTTTCTTTCGTCTTGTTTCTCTAGATTATGTTCTCATTTTGGACGTCGGTTGCATTTTTACTTACCTTTGGATTTCACTCAATACACCTTCCAGGGGACAAATTCGTACACTCAATTTCTTTGTGCCAATTCTTACCTCCGCATTGTTCTTTCATGATTTTAACCCTCTAATGTGAAGTCTCCTGCCCCCTAGGAATCTCTCTCCTCTAGCTTTTTCCCTCTTGTGAATAATAATCTTTGCAGGTTCTTCAGGACTCTCGGTCCGTCACATAGCATTTGCTGAAGGTTCTGTGCCATACTTGTGGAGTAGCTTTTTGGGAACCTTTGAAGTATTCCTGGTCTGTGTTCATGTTGTTGCTTATGTATTCGCTATGACAACACAATAGTTGATGATAGTACTTGTCTGATCTGTTGTTTTACTTGAATCTATTTTGGTATCAGCTATCCTTGCATCCATAGTAAACAGTTCTTATTCTCTTGGGGAGATTGGATGAATTTAGTTAAGATTTTACCTCTTAGTTGCATTCATCAATTTTCAAATCCTAGTGCTTGACAATTTTGTCAACCAGCAGTTATTTTAAGTACTTACTCTTATTCCCATATGGCAGATCCATTTTCTGTGGCACCTCAAAAAGCCCTTGAAACAATTGGGAGAACATTGAATGAACAATACGAGAGGTGGCAACCTAGGGTAAGAAAAATGTTTTTATGTTAATAGATATAAGCTGTATTATTGTGGTGAGGTAATCAATAATTTAATTATAAATGACCCCAATATCTAACAATATGTAGGCACACTACAAGATCTCCTTGGATCCTACTGTTGATGAAGTTAAGAAGCTTTGCACAACATGTAGAAAGTATGCCAAGTTAGAACGAGTTCTGTTCCATTATAATGGACATGGTGTGCCAAAACCAACATCCAATGGTGAAATTTGGCTATTTAATAAGGTTTTCTTTCTTACTCAAATTTATTTCTCAGAGCTGTTGTGATATCTGTCTTTTTCTTATTGGGACATCTGGTTTAGAGTTATACGCAGTATATCCCATTGCCGATTACTGACCTGGACTCTTGGTTAAAGACACCATCGATCTATGTCTTTGACTGCTCAGCTGCTGGGATGATTGTTAATACCTTTATAGAGGTACATATTGTAATAATTCATTACATGCTTAACGATGAGGTGATCTACCCATCTGCTAAAAAAGGCTGAAGGAAGAAGACACAAATTTTGACGCTAATCAGTTACCTGGTGATTTGGTTAATGCAGCTCCAAGACTTAACTGTCTCTGATTCCTCTGGCCCTTCTACAAGAGATTGTATTCTGCTTGCTGCTTGTGAAGCACATGAGACACTTCCTCAAAGTGCTGAATTTCCTGCTGATGTTTTCACTTCCTGCCTCACAACTCCAATCAAAATGGCATTGAGATGGTGACATGCTCTCAGCAAGAGTTGTTTATCCTTTATCCTTCCCCCCCTTTTTCCCGCTTTCTGCTAAACCTGGTCAATCTTACAATGGGGTGAACTAGCTGCAATACTTGATTGCTGGAAACGCTGGCATACCTTCAGTGGATTTGGTTCCCGACTGATGGAATGTTATGTTTTTCTCTCTTTGTGGTATTCCATAGTTTATCTTAAACATCATGTCTTATTTAACCATATATTTGGAAAGTTAGAACAGCCTTTCTCACCAAAAGAATACTTGAACAACAGGACAAGTCTCTTTGATTCCCCAAAGTTACATGGCACCTCATATATCAGGAACCACATGGTTGTCTATTATGCCAACCGTTGCTATAGATTAATATGCTGTCTTAGGGAATTTCCACTTACTATGTTTGAATATACTCTTAGTTATTTTTGCCTGCTTCAAGTTTGATGTTTGTTGTCAGAATTCCTTGATAAGCTACTATTTTCTTTCAACCGTTATGACTAATCTTTTATTTCAAAAGAAATGCTTTGTGTACCGAGCTGCCTTTTTGTTTTCTTTTTCTTTTTAACCTTTTGGTCAAATATGTTATAACAGTGTTGTTAAAGGCGCGCTTAAGCCCTGAAGCGAGGCTCAAAACATGTTGAGCGCTTCGCCTCGCTTTGTGGGCGCTTCAGTGTTGCATCAAGGCTCTAAGCCATACTTTTCGTAGCCAATGAGTGTAATCTTGAAAAGATGACACTAAATAATTGATACTTCACTTTATCATAATTTTTTCCAATTTCTTTGTCCATATATTTGTTATTTATGCTTATAATTATTGGTGTTAGACTACATATGCATATTCTTACTCTTTCTCTAGTTGCGCCTTTTTTCATTAAAGCTCACGTTTTATTTGCGCTTTGCGCTTAAAGCCCCAACGAACCTTGGAACTTTTTTGCGCTTTTCGCCTTTGATAACACTGTGTTATAACTAGTTATTCATTCCTCGTAATCTACTTAATTCTGTTTTTGGCTGTTAGGTTTTGCACACGGTCATTGATTCGTGAGTCACTTGATTTTCGTCTAATAGATCAAATTCCTGGACGCCAAACTGATCGAAAGACACCTCTTGGTGAATTGAATTGGATTCTCACTGCAGTAACTGACTCAATTGCCTGGAGTGTTCTACCACGAGGTAATGTGATAGACTAGTTAGTTTGATGCAGTTTTCGTAATCCTTTTACAGTTTAAACTCTTTCTAATCTGTGAGCTTCAAAACCACAGATCTATTTCAAAAATTGTTCAGGCAAGACCTACTAGTTGCTAGTTTATTCAGAAATTTTTTACTTGCTGAAAGAATCATGCGTTCTGCAAATTGTTCACCAATTTCATACCCAATGCTACCACCTACTCATCAACACCACATGTGGTAACTACACGAAACACTCAACAATCTACACAAATTCATGTATTACCTTCCCCTCATTGGGGTCTGCACTTGTCCCACAGGGATGCTTGGGACATGGCAGCAGAAATCTGCCTTTTGCAGCTTCCTACTTTGATTGATGATCCGAATGTGGAATTTCAGGTGGGGTAATGATTTGATTGTATATTTTTAGTTCATAAAACTTGGTCTATATTCTCAAAAATTTGGTCCATGTATCTTTTCAAGATTAAATGTTTCCCATCTTTTGATTTCTTCAGCCTAGCCCATTCTTCACGGAACAGTTGACAGCTTTTGAGGTTTGGCTTGACCATGGATCAGAGAATAAAAATCCACCAGAGCAGTTGCCCATTGTTCTACAGGTAAGAATTCTTATGGTTCAAATAAAAGGAATGGCATTCTTGGTTCTTCTTACCATGGAATGGTGGCTTAAGTAATGCATGTTTCCTCATTCCCGCACTCCTTTCAATTCTTGTGACTTAATATGATGAAAAGGTGGAGTGAAAACATTTGGTTGAACCCTCAAGGGTTGGCCTGGTGGCAATTGACTTGAGCCTTGGGGTTTGCTCCCTTTCAAGGTCTCAAGTTCGAAACCCACTGGGTGCAAACAATTTCTGATGGCCATCGGACTGGGTAAAATCTGATTTAACCGTGGTGCACTTGCGGGAAACTCCTTGCCAAGGGCCTGTGCACCCCTGGGATTAGTCGGGGCTCAAAGAGACTCGGACACCCAGGGCTATCAAAAAAAAAAAAAGAGAAAAAAAAAACATTTGGTTGCTAGCATTCTTGTTCCTTGATAAAGCCTCAGTTGACCTCTGTGCATTTGCTTAAATTTGTTTAAATAGGAGAATTTTTTTTTGGATATCATGCTAAAATTTAGAATAATAGAATGTTCTCATGTAAAGAGAAAAATAGCCAGAATGTCATTTCATTACGTGAGGAACGGTTAACTCTCCTCTTATATTACTCGATGAAGCCTCAGTTGACCTCTCTGCATTTGCTTCAGTTTGTTTAAATAGGAGAACAATTTTCTGGATATCATGCTAAGATTTAGAATAATAGAATGTTCTCATGTAAGGGGAAAAAAGTAACCAGAATGTCATGTCATTATATGAGGAACGGTTAACTCTATACTTATATTACTTAAAAGGTCATCAAGTATTGGATACTCCTCTCAGCACAATCAGGTCTTATTTGTTTCATGTTTTGCTTACTCTATTCTTTTTGCTCGAGTAATCTAACAATCTATGGCAGATTATTGCACTATTTTTGTCAATTCTGGTGTATCCCATTTCCCTATTGTTACAGAAGCAAATTACCACTAGGCAAGTAATTAAAGTTTCTGATGGTAAAACAGCAGAAGCATTGGTTTAGTAATGTTAGTCTCAGTTAAAACAATTTCTTAGGTTCTTTTTTGTCGGGTTTTCCTGAAGAATAGTCGTCACCGTTCATTTCGCGAGCAAATATGTTATTTGAATTGTGAAGTTTGTCCAGATTTACTTGGTGTATATCCTCTTGACCGGTCAGAAGGATGCATAAATTAAAAAACCGTAGTTCTTCCTAAGATACAAACTTATTGCGATTTATCTTGTGATTTTCCCCCTATTTATTAGGTTCTCTTCACACCCTCGAGGGCTTTGTTATTTTGGTGCACTTTTCTCTTTATATGGGATGATAACCAGGTTATTCTTTGTTATTAGGTGTTACATACTCAATGCCACCGGTATCGTGCACTGGTTCTTCTTGGGAGATTTCTCGATATGGGACTTTGGGCTGTAGATCTGGTACTTATTGGAGAGCTGCATTTCAAGTTTCTTGTTAATTAGGCTGGTTGCATCTAATTTTCAAGTAATACTTAAGTGAGCAATACTTCCAGGTTTTGTCTGTTGGAATATTTCCTTACGTTCTAAAGCTTTTGCAAACCACGACTCCGGAGCTTAGGCAAATTCTTGTCTTCATTTGGACGAAGATCCTTGCAGTTGATAAGGTACATTAATTGCTTTAACTCATCACCTGTGTCATTCTCATTTTAAATTTCCTATGTTCCATTTTTATCTTTATTGTTCCTCATATAAATGTCTCACCATCTCTTTCTGGACCTATTTACCATCAGTTAAAAATAATAGACAAGGTAGAGAGAATCGAGAAAGTGCTTCACCTAGATTGCATTACCCAAAACATGTTTAACAACTCTAGTTAACTTTGGGGACTCAGCATGTGGAGTTGATGCCTTTTTTTTTTGCGTCACATCGGAACAACAGTTCCTGCACTGTCCCATGTCTTGGCAAATCTGTGGATTCTTCACTAACCCATTTAGTATTAACTGGTGAAAATCTCTCGATGTGATCTGCAGCTGAAAGACAGAGGATAAGAAGCAGCATAAGGCTCTATGAAATGCTATCACTCTGTGTTTAATATGGCAATCTGGAACAAAATAAATATGTGATGATGATGCTGTGATGGGAAAGCAGGGGATCCTTCCACTACAATAATAACAATATCGTCTTTAATCACAAATTAGTTTGGGTTAGTCATATGGAACCTCAGTATCCATTCCACTCCATTAGATCATTTCGTTCTAGTATGCGATAATTTATTCCGACGCGAAATGCCAGACCACGAGAGTGTGCCAACATAGCTAAACCTTAATCACAACTCTTTAGTGTCGTTTATTTGGATCTTTTCTTTCCGTTGCGTTCTATACTTAGCTAAATGTGTAAGGATTTTGAGAGATTGTAGGTCTTTTGAGACAACTTTTTTTATGTGACTTTAGGTCTACCATGCCCCTTATTAGCACCTTGAATCATCATAGTACACTTACGGGTGCAGTTGAAGATCTTTGTAGGACATTGTTCATCGTAGACGACCTGTCCATTTTGTCCTTTGTGTGTGTTATTTGTACCTTCTATCTAAAGTGATTATTATGATCTTCTCTAACCTTGTATGACCAATAATCTTAATATTCACATTTCTAAAATACTCATCTTGTCAATATGCTGGGTCATAGATGCTCAACAGTCACTCTCATGTTTCATTGCTTGTTCTGCAAATGTTGCATAAAATTTACCTTTTGCTTTGGTATGTATCTTCATATAGCAAAGCAATCCGGTATAGCTCTTCCATTTCAGTGATCATTTATGGGTTCTATGTATTACATCTTACAGTAAAAGGAGCTATAGTCTTTAGAGTGTCCACTTGACAGAACTTTCTTAGTGCTGTTTCTATCAACAACACACTTGCTTAAAAAGCAAGTGTTTAAGCACATACAAGATATTTTAGCTGTTACTCTTAATCTTATTTTGTTTTTGTGATCTTGGACACAATCCATTTGGAAGCTTGCTTCACTATGGTAATATCACCAATAGGAAGTTAGTTCCCAACTTTTGGGTTTTTTAAAATTCTTTTTTTCCCGGGTACAGACCATCTCAAAATAATACATAATCTGCTTTATCTAAGTAATGAACTTACGGAAAACAAAACCTCCGTCCAGGTCCATCGACCAAGTACTTTGGAAAGGAAGAGATTACCGCTGGATTTACACAAGTAGTTCTGTGTCTTTATATTTTCTTAGTATTTTGAAGATCTTGAATGCTTTCGTATTCTTTATTCCGGTGTTACCTGAATCTACTGATATATTTGTGGAATCTAATATGTTGATAGAGTATTTTCTTTTCTCCTTTGTTTAATGCTTGTCGCTGTGTTTTTTTTCTCTTTGATCGAATATACTATGTAGAAACTATGTATATTAAAGTGTTCAAATTTCTTTCTTTTCTTTCAGAATCTTCGTGCTGTCATTTGTCTTGGATAACTATCTCTACTAGTTTGTGTTTCTTGATTCACTCTGTGTGATCTGATCCTCTAGTTTAATATTCATTTGATTAGCCTTTTCCTGTGAGAAAACAGTCTTGCCAGGTTGACCTTGTTAAGGATGTTGGACATGTGTATTTCATTAGATTTCTCGACAGTGTTGAGGCTTATCCAGAACAAAGGGCAATGGCTGCATTTGTCTTGGCAGTCATTATTGATGGTTACATACAGGGTCAGGAGGCCTGTATTGAAGCAGGGCTTATTAATGTCTGCCTGAAGCATCTTCAGGGATCAATTCCTAATGAAGCACAAACTGAACCACTGTTTCTTCAATGGCTTTGCCTCTGTCTGGGAAAGCTCTGGGAGGATTTCACCGAGGCACAAGTGCTAGGTTTGCAGGCAGATGCACCAGCAATATTTGTGCCTCTACTTTCTCAATCCCAGCCTGAGGTTTGTAGTTCAATTGTATGTCAAGTTAGTGTATTCTGTAGTTCTCCATTATTTGTTCAGACGTCAACTAAGGAGCAACTTATTTCAGGTGCGAGCTGCATCTGTTTTTGCACTAGGTACTTTACTTGATTTTGGATTTGATACATCTAGGGACGACATTATAGAGGATGAAGACTGCGATTATGAGGAGAAAGCTAGGGCAGAAGTTGTCATAATTAGGAGTCTTCTAAGTGTTGTTTCTGATGGAAGCCCTTTTGTACGAGCGGAGGTTGCTGTTGGTATGTTTTCACTGAATTAACACCCCCATCCCGGGAGACTTTTCATTGTGATGCACTTACTGTTGTTTTCTAACCTGCTTTCTGATTTCTCCCATATTTGATCTCTTCTATTAAGAGTAGTATATTGCAGGTTTCAATATTGTACCAATTTGATAAATTTGACGATAAGTCTTAAAACAGCCTGCGATACATTTCTTGTATGATGAGGACACCTCCTGAACTAAATCTGACTAGACTATGAGTTTTCTTTATCTTTCACTTTGAAGACAAAGCCCAATGCTGAATAGTACCATTATTTAATAGCATACTACTTGTTGAAAAATTTCTGAGTTGCTCTAGAGCAGGAAGGAGAAGCGAAAAGCAAAATAAGTATAGAGTGGTGAAATAATTTTCCGTGCTTGCCCTATAATTTTAAAAAAGAACAAATAGTTCAGCTGGCAATCGTTTCATACGTGTTTGCATGAGATATAATTTTTGCCAATGAATATCTGCTCTCTTCATAGCATGCCTAATTCTCTGATTTCTTCCCATTCCTCTCCTCTTTATCTTGTGCCTGTACTACCATTATGCATACGATGTATGACTGATCTAGTTCACATTGCTCCAACTTTGTAGTTTTGGCACGTTTTGCCTTTGGACATAACAAGCACCTGAAGTCGGTTGCAGCTGCATATTTGAAGTCGCAGTCTAATTCCATGATCACTTCCTTGCCTTCTTTTGCGTTCAAGAGTTCAGGTAGTGGCTATACATCCCCAACTCATTATGTTCCACATGGAAATTTTGTTCCATCTCCTATTGCTCCTTTATTGAGAGTGGGAGGGGACAGTCAGTCTATATCTCGCGATGGGAGAGTCTCAACTAGCAGCCCTGTTGCAACACCTGGCTTCATGCATGGATCTCCTTTGTCCAATGATTCTTCTCAACATTTTGATTCTGAAACATTGAGTGATGCTGTTAGCAATGGTGTTGTTGTTAATCATATAAGACCCAGGCCACTACACAATTCACTCTATTCTCAGTGTGTGCTGGCCATGTGTGCCTTAGCAAAGGATCCATCACCTCGTGTTGCAGGTCTTGGCCGGAAAGTGCTTTCGATTATTGGGATTGACCAAGTTCTTGCCAAGTCAACTGTTGAATCCGCAACAGCTCCTGGCTCTAGTTTTGCTGGATTGAATCGATCGTCTTCTTGGTTTGACATGAGTGGAGGTATATTTGGTGACTCGAAGGAGACTAAGAGTCTAATACTATTTTAGTTTCTGTACACCCACAACCCACTAAATAAGTATCAAGTATCAACCTTGATGTTCAACTTTCCTACAGATGCTCATTTTGCCTTTTGAAGTAATCATTAGCTGTTGCAGGTGGACATTTACCTCTGACTTTTAGGACTCCTCCTGTTAGCCCCCCTCGGTCCAGTTACTTAACAGGATTGCGAAGAGTTTATTCTTTAGACTTCAGGCCTCACCTAATGAACTCTCCAGACTCGGGATTAGCTGATCCGCTCTTGGGTTCTGGTGGATCTTCTGGAGCTTCAGAACGCAGTTTTCTTCCACAGTCAACCATCTATAATTGGAGTTGTGGCCAATTCTCAAAGCCACTTCTTACTGCAGCTGATGATAGTGAAGAGATCATTGCTAAGAGAGAAGTGAAGGAAACGTTAGCTCTTGACCTCATTGCAAAATGCCAGCACTGTTGTGAGTCGACTAGGCTCATGTTTCTTTCCCTTTCCCACCCCCATCTTTCATGTGTCTTTGTCATCATTTATATGGAGCGCATCTAATATGGTCTTACTAACTTCAAATTTTCAGTGGTGAGCAGACTGCATAATCAAATTGCCAGTTGGGATACAAAGTTTGAGAGTGGTACGAAAACTGCTTTGCTGCAACCCTTCTCATCAATTGTGGTTGCTTCAGATGAGCGTGAATTGATCAGGTAGAGGAATCTCATTGGCCTGAATGAAGGCATTGTTTGCTATGGTTCCTTCCCCTCACGATCTTCTATTGCAGAACTGCGGGAAGGGTGGGTTAGTTCAAGTACTAGGTTAGTCTAATGGGAGCTATGTGTAATCTGTAGTTCGACCAACTATGCTGCTTTGTTGGTAGGCAACCATTCTCTGGTGGAAAGACTAAATGCTGGTCAAAGTTAGGACACAAGTCCAGGAAATATGCTTCATCTGAAATAATTCACATCTTCTTGGAGCTTCAAGAAAGAGAAGCCATTTCTATTGAAGTCCTTCTTTGACCTACTCTTGTATGGTGCTCGGATCAGCTGTTCTTGTTGGTTATAAAATTTAATGATGTTTTAACATAAAAGATATGTCTAGAGGATATGAGTGACGGACTAATTTGTGGATAGGGAAATCGCGACCTCTTATTTACTTCACTTTATTGGAATCAAATATCATCTATTTGGCGAGTGCTCAATTCTCGAGAAATCTCAAACCTTTCCCTGTGATTCATGCTATGTTTCCCAACAGATTTGCTGCATCAGTTGCTTATTTTTGTTGTTCTTTCTCAGTCTTCTCACCCCTTACGCGCGTCACCTCAGGAACAACTTCTCAACTTTCTGGCAGTTAGGTTTGAGATGTTGAGTTTCTTTTACATGGTAAAGTTTTTGGCGATTAGGTTTGATATGTTGAGCTCCTTGTACGTGTTAGATGACTGGACAACATTCTACTAGTTTTATTTCTTTGTGCAGTGGCAGAAATATCATGGTTCTTGTGCCTTTTTGTATTACAGGGTGTGGAATTACAAGGAGGCTACCCTTCTTAACAGCTTCGACAACCATGGTTACCCTGATAAAGGGATTTCAAAGCTCTGCCTCGTGAATGAGCTTGATGAGAGCTTGCTCCTTGTTGCTTCAGGTAAACATCTGCTGTGACATATGTTTTGCCTTCGGTATTTGATGTTGCACACAATTAATCAAGATTGATGGTGGATGTCTTAATTTTTAACAAAGTTATCTATAAAAGGTGATGGCAACATACGGATTTGGAAAGACTATACTGAAAGAGGTCAACAGAAACTAGTTTCTGCATTCTCTTCAATTCAAGGTCACAGACCTGTTGCGCGCAGTGTGAATGCTGTTGTGGATTGGCAGCAGCAGTCTGGATACCTGGTATGTATAACGTATTTGATTCTAAGAAGTTAGTAAGTGAATGCAAAGCTGTCTGATATTTCCAATTTATTCTATTATAACTTACCTATTTCCTAAGTGCATCCACTACAAGATCGATTTTTCTTTGATAAATCAAGTTTCATTTCATTAACATCCCACCTAATTGGTGTCAAAAGCTATTTTCAACGTGTGAGAGCTATGTTGCTCGGACACGGGTGCGGGTGCCCGACATGGGTGCGGATCTAGAGGTTGGATCCTTCGAGATGTAAATTCTAAGATTCAGGGTTGCGGATCCTAGTATGAATGCGGGTGTGAGGATCCGGCTACAAATAATTCAAAAAAATAAAATATATAAATATCTCTGAATATGATACATTTGATTAAATTATCTTTAATATGGCAAATAATGGAAGTGGTTCTTGCATTGTTGATGTATAATTGGAACTTGTTATAATTGGTAAGCATAAAAAATATATTCTAACTTATGATTTTATCTTATGGTTAGTTAGGTTCAAGTTTAACCATGCTCCTAATGCTCGCTAACCGGTTTGAGAATATTTTGAGGTGGTTGAAGACAAAACAAAGTGCAAACCAGTGTACTGGCGTCTTTAATAGTCATCAGAAATATAATGATACAAAAGGTTATGATGAAGGCATGAAGCATATTAAGAGATGTCTTGAGCATCATCTGCATCTAGGAAGACAACTTTGTATTTAAGTTAATGTGTTGACAATTAGTGTTAGTTTGGATTTGATGAATTCTAGACTTATATTGTGACTCCTAGTGTTTAGTATTTGGTGATGGATTCTAGACTTATTATCAGCGTGATTGTATGGTGTTTTTGCACAAAAAGCTTGTGCTAATGCTTGAGCTTGTAATTTCAGCAAATTGGTACGTATTTGATACTTATTACATGTAATTTCATCGCACAAGTTAACTTTAAGTGGATGTTTTGCACATTTTGCGTACATGTCAATTTGAATTTCTCATCAGCTTGCATCTGGTGAGATTTCTTCTATCATGGCTTGGGATCTTGACAAAGAGCAGCTTGTAAATACTACTCCAACATCCTCGGATTACAGCATCTCAGCATTGGTGAGTTTTTTCACATTGTTCTGAGAGTTATAGTATTAATTTATTTGTTCATTTACTAGAAAACCGTTTAGCATTGTTTATGCATTTGTTTTCTATCTTGTGCTCGGATTTTGAGAAATGAATAAAGACGATTTTAAAATTTGAGCAAACCATGGAATATTGATGAATGAAATGGTCTCCGAAGAACACCCCTCATTCCTCAAGACACACACATGCGCGCGTAAACATGTACACATGTGTAAACATGTACATATGTATATTTTTTTTTACAAGGCATGTGCATATGTATATATGAACATGTATTGTTGGTCTTTAAGCTTAGTGTAGCTTAATTTTAAGCTAATGGAGGGAAGTGAAATTTTGAATTAGTGCACTTTGTCCCTCATTGGAAGAAGGAAAGAAAATCTATGTGTATATATAGAAAAGCTCTTCTTCTAGCTCTTAAAGAGTTGAGAAGAAGGCAAGCCGAGCCGTCGTTGCTCGCTCGGTTTCGGCTTCGATTTCGGCTTCGGATTCGGATTTGAATTTGGATTTGGATTTGTTCAAAGATCGATTGATTGATTAATCTTTTTGGACAAAATTCCTTTCAAATTAATTAACGAAAATTCAATCCGGAATAACCCATGACCCGCGACCCGGTCCGGTCCGGTCCGTTTTTCTTTCCCGGATTATTTTAAATCCGGTTTTAATTTTCCCGCAATATTCACGCGTGTTCCAAAAGCTATGGCTGTTCTGAAAGGTTGCAAAACCTTTTCAGAAGCGGTACGAAATTGGCTATAAGTATGCCTTGAATCCCATAATTTTTACTTACTAAATTTTTTGATCTTCTTCTGCTTCTTCTGCACAAAATATTCCAGTGTGTTTTACGACCATCAAGTGGTTCGCCGATCACTAGAGTTTTTGGTACCGATACGCTGCTGAGTTAAATCGTTCTATCCTGGGAGGATATATTTCCAAAACCTCGGGTACTTGAGGGGAATAATTTCCTTAAGGACACACTGTGTATTCAGTAGGCTTGATTTATTCATATACTGTTTTCAGAAAATATTTTGACATTCTAAGTTCTACTAACTTTCTGTTTCTGTATTTTCAGAAAGTTTACTGTTTTATTTATTTTACAGCAATACAAATTACTAACATGTACTCGTTGGAACCCCTCATAAGCTCTTATGTATATTTAACTTCAAAACAAATAATGTCATGTTCTGCGCTCATATGAATCAATGAAGAATAAATCAATTATTGAAGGTGGCATAAACCACTCATCTACGGAGCGTATGCCGTATATTCACCTAGCTGCTGAACCTATTTTCCACCACCTTTTTACATTGTCATGATATATCATATATCTCTTGCATTGGGTGGAGGAGGAGGTAATATATATATATATATATATTTCAATTAAATAAGCTGGCCTGTCTTTTTTGATAGTACTAATTCTTGGATCTCTTGTTCGTCTTTGCTTTATCCCCTTTTTCTGCTATCCTCAGGTTCTGTGCGAAAACATGTTGTGTTTTATTGGCATTTTAAACAATTTTATGACGTCTATATGTTACATGTTTTTGCTGGATGCTCTAACCATGCCACTTATTTTTGTGATGACATCTATTCCTTTTTCATGCCTTATGCAGTCTGCTTCTCAAGTTCATGCAGGTCAATTTGTTGCTGGCTTCGTGGATGGATCCGTCAAACTATTCGATATTCGAATGCCAGAAATGTAAGATGTAATACTAGTAATTCATGAGCATATATATGTCTGCACGCACACTTTTTCTTCTATATGGATCTCAAGTACATTAGTCGAATTGGTGGTGTGGACTTGCATTAACTTAGACCACAAGTCTTCTGTTTTTCGAGTGGGGTTAGGGTGGAGGAATCACGTCTCCTGGAGTTCGTGATTTATAGATATCAGGATAATAATGTTGTCTTTGGCATTATGAGGTGAGGACAAATTCGGACCTCAAAGATGGGTATCCGTTATGCATGGTTTCTCGCAGAATGCATACATTAGGCACTATCCACACATGCATGTAATTTTTTGATGCATAAAATACATCAATATTCAGTGGTTTTTGACTGTTTAATTTGTGTTTGTTTAGGCTTGTTTGTGCAACACGACCTCACCCCGAAGTGGAAAGAGTTGTTGGGGTTGGCTTTCAACCTGGACTTCAACCGGTGAAGGTGATTATCATTAACCTCTTCATATCTGGCCTGTCAACTTGTCTGCTACTGATTTGTCAGTAGACCATCTTTAAAAATAAAGTACACACACATACACACTCTCTCTGTCACTCTATTTCTCTCTCTGTTTAATATCACTTGTTCCAACAATTACTTCTACTTGTGACAAGTTTTTTTCACTCTAAAGTTCTTCTATATTATCAAAGCAAATGACAATTCATGAACTTTCTCTTGTTTCTTCTCAGGTTGTCAGTGCATCTCAGGCTGGTGATATTCAGTTCCTTGATATGAGAAATCTCAAGGAGGCATACTTGACCATTTATGCTCATAGGGGTTCACTTACATCTCTGGCCGTCCATCGTCATGCACCCCTTGTAGCAAGCGGTTCATCTAAGCAACTTATCAAAGTTTTCAACCTGGAGGGTGAGCAATTAGGCACCATTAGGTATTTGTCCACCTTTATGGCTCAGAAGATAGGATCTGTAAGATGTCTTACTTTCCACCCCTATCAAATGCTGCTTGCTGCTGGTGCAGCAGATGCTTGTGTTTCTATCTATGGTGATGAGGTCCCCCCACCATGATAACAACTTTATAGCTTTGTCTACAAACCTTCAGATTGAGAGGCAAGATTTTTGGACTTACGGTGTTCCTTTAAGGTGGTCAGTGGTGAATGAGTTGTTGACAACTTCTGGTCCCTTGTCGACCTCTCTGAAATATTGATGGGTTCACTGAGGTTGCAGTTGACATCTTCTGGTCAGTTGCTGTCAACCTATCTCAAATACGGATTGGCTTGCTGAGGTTGCATGCTACTTATTTATTGAGAATTTGAGAGGCAGCTTCATAGAGTGGTGGAAAGTTGAAAAGAATCAACATACTGGAGGGACGCGTTGGAGAATAATTTGATACAGAGGTAAAGAAGATGTAAATATCTTCATTCTTTGTTGTTCTAGTTTGTAAATTCCATTTTCTCTAGTTTGCTGCTTTAGTTCAATCTTCTATCTGCTTAGCTTACCTTCTTTTCTCCATTCTCACCCATTTAAGTCAATTTGTACATATCAACTAGCCTCCATTTGTAATGCCTTCACCTGATATAATTTTAATGTTGAAAACAGTCCTCAAAAGGGATGATAGTTGGACAATCTTTTAAGCTTTGGATCACCTATTGCCTTAAATTTGGTTTTTATGTTCCCGCTAGTCAGCTGGTTTCAGAGCCAACAACAACGACCCAGTAAAATTTTACAAGTTGGGTCTGGGTCTGGGGAGGGTAGTGTGTACGCAGACCTTACCTCTACCCCGATGGTATAGAGAAACTGTTTCTGATAGACCCTCGGCAGGTTTCAGAGCCCTGATATGAAAATTATCATTCGATAAGTAACTTCCTGCTAAACTTCTACGATACCTACGGTTGTGATTTTTCTCATAAGGTAGGGGTAAGGTACTTCACACAAGGTAGCGGTAAGCTTTGCGTATACTGTATTCTCTCTAGACTCTAGTTGTGGGAACACACTGCGTATGTTGCTGTTATAAAAAGTATGAGTTATACTACTAACGTGAAACTTTATGGTCACCGTAATGAACAAAAACGTGCTCGTGAAATAGAGAAGTGAAGTTTCTGGCACTCTCCTTCCCCAGTTTTTGTGGATAAGTTAAGATGTGTACGGATACACATCAATTTTTCTAGTGACACAACACAGTTTCCTTCACCCAATTTTGTGGATAAACTAAGATGGGTACAGGTACACATATCCATCAATTTTTCTATGCAATTGATTGTCCCTATAACTGATAGTACTAAGCTATTTCTATGGTTTGTTGACACAATCAGTTAATGTGGTGTGGCTGTGCGATGACATAGCTTCAAGAATGATCAGAAGACTTATTCACTGTGTATCAGTCTTACCTAGTCATACTGATTGGGTAGTTTAAGGGTTCATTTGGTTTGAATATGGCTTATGACTAGGGGTGTACGTGGACCGGGTTGGTTCGATTTTTATGAAAATCAAACCAAACCAACTATATCGGTTTGGATTGATTCGGTTTTGTCAGTTTTTTTTGGGTTTTCGGGTTTTCGGTTTTTTTGTTACATGAATATTATTCGAATCTTACTTTATTAAAATTATAGATAAAGTTTTGATAAGTGAATATATGTTTAGTAAATATTGAAAAAATTGACAAACATATGATTTATTAAAATATTCCAATGGGAGAATTTTGTTAGTAACACATGATAATTATTTTCTTAGTCGTCTATCAATAATTTTTCGTCAATGTATGCTTTCAAGGTTAACACATGAGAGGATCCCAAATATTTTAACATTTATTAAAGAAAATTCAATATTAAGTCTTAAAAATATATATAAAAATTATATATTTATATGTCGGTTTGGTTTGGTTTTTTTTTACTCAGTACCAAACCAAGTCAAACCAAACCTAGTCGGGTTTTTTAATCGATTTGGTTTGGTTTTTCGGTTTTGTGCGATTTTTCGGTTCGATTTGAACACACCTACTTATGACATGATAGGTTATGTGGGATTAGTTATCCTGTTATTGTTTTTTATCCACTGTTTGGTTTGTTGTATTACAAATGACAATTGCATAATTTCTAAGAAGGTATAAGTTATCCCGGCAGTAATTACCCCACCTTCTACAAGGTATAAGTTATCCCTGCGCTAATTTTAATCGCGAGATAACTTATTCCAGGTTTGCTAACCAAACAAAGTATTAAAGTGATATTAAATTTTTATACTATCATTATACTTTCTTATACCTCATACCAAACGACCCCTAAGTGTTCTGTTTGCCCTTTACATCTTTGTTATATATATATATATATATGTATATGTATATATATGAATGACACAGACAAGATGCTTTTTATCCACTGTTTGGTTTGTTGTATTACAAATGACAATTGCATAATTTATAAGAAGGTATAAGTTATCCCGGCAGTAATTACCCCACCTTCTACAAGGTATAAGTTATCCCTGCACTAATTTTAATCGCGAGATAACTTATACCAGGTTTGCTAACCAAACAAAGTATTAAAGTGATATTAAATTTTTATACTATCATTATACTTTCTTATACCTCATACCAAACGACCCCTAAGTGTTCTGTTTGCCCTTTACATATATATATATATGAATGACACAGACAAAAAATTGAGTAAATATAATATTTAATACTATGTTTGGATAACTGCTCCTTGTCGTTTTATAATGTATCATATTGTATTATATCGTAGCGTTTTATGAATACAATATTTGGATATATTGTATTATTCGTTATTGTTAAATAACATTTTGTTGTTTGGTTTGACAGTATCGTACTGTACTGTAACTGATAAGTTTACTAAAATATCCTCAATTGTTTTAAATATTTAAATTATCAAGAATTACACATAAAAATTAATTAAGAAAACCACTTTTTACTAATTTATCACTAATTATGTCTTATATATAAATTAAGCAATTAAATTCGTGCAAATTCTATCGAAATTAGTTGAACAAGTTAATAATATTAAAAATAATAATAGGTAAACTATATTCATAATTAGATCATAATAATAAAAATTTAATTTTTTTTCCAGAAAAGGTCCAAATATGCCTATGAACTATTTGAAATAGGACAAATATACCCGTCGTTAATAGTTTGGCCCGAATATGCCCAACCCGTCCAATAGTTGTGCAAATTTGCCATTTTTGTAACGGAAAAAATATTTTTTCTTTTCTTTTTTTAATTAATTAAAATCAAAATATTTTTTTCCAGTTTTTAGAAAAATATCGCTTTAAAAAAATTGAAAACTAATTTCTAAAACAATTGTTTTTGTAAAAACTAAAAATAAATTTGAAAAGCAATTTTCTAAAGCAATGTTTTTGTAAAACTGATAAAAAATAAATATTTTCTTTTTATCAGTTTTTAGTTTAAAAAAAAAATTCAGTTTTTTCCAGTTTTTACCGCTTTAGAAAATTGCTTTTTAGTTTTTTTTTTTCTAGAATTTATAAAAATCATTGTTTTAGAAAATAATTTTTTAGCTTTTATAAAGCAATTTTATTTTCGTTTTTTCAGTTTTTAGTAAAAATAAATTCAGTTTTTTTAGTTTTTACAATAACATTGCTTTAAAAAATTGCTTTTTAGATTTTATTTCTGTTTTTACAAAAACATTGTTTTAGAATTTTTTTTTAGTTCTTTTGTTTTAAACTGGAAAAAAAATATTTCCCTTTTTTTTTTCTTCAGTTTTTAGTAAAAAAATACTTTTAGAAAAATATATATTTTGATTTTAATTAATTAAAAAAAAAAGAAAAAATATTGTTTCCGTTAAAAAAAAAGGGCAAATTTGCACAACTATTGGACGGTTTGGGCATATTTGGGTCAAACTATTAACGACGGGAATATTTGTCCTATTTCAAATAGTTCACGAGCATATTCGGACCTTTTCCGTTTTTTTTAAGTAGACTCCATGCAGACAAAAGTAAAACAGAACCTTTACCTGAAGAGTATGGAGAAACGACAGAAGAGCAAAACGAGTTTTTCACGTATGTAGGTTATTATATAGGTTATATTTGGTATGTTGTCTTTGGGAATTTGGATAGGTTATTAGACTTCACGTAGAATTATATGAGAAAGAGACTTTGCTATTATTTAAAATAAAAAAAAGGTAAAGGGTAAAATAGAATTATAAAGTAATAGTTAGGGCATAATTAGAAAGAAAAATAGAAAATAATCCCACCACACCAAATCGGTTGTTTAAAATAATTGGACTTTTCATTGTTAGGGAAGGACGAATTAACAATACATTATAACCAATTTTAACTAAACAATCAAAATAAACATTGTTCTGGGAAAACAATAGGAAACAACCATCCAAACAAGGTGTAAGTACTTTTCCTCTTGGTTGGATCAACTCTGGAGCTTTGAATATTACAGTTTTGCAGATGTGTGATCTTTTAGTGCTTTAGATCAAGAACGGAAAAGGTCCAAATATGTCCGTGAACTATTTGAAATAGGACAAATATGTCCGTCGTTAATAGTTTGGTCCAAATATGTCCAAATCGTCCAATAGTTGTGCAAATTTGCCCCTTTTTTTAACGGAAACAATATTTTTTCTTTTCTTTTTTTAATTAATTAAAATCAAAATATTTTTTTTCTAAAAGTTTTGTTTTTACTAAATACTGAAGAAAAAAAAGGGAAATATTTTTTTTCCAGTTTAAAACAAAAGAGCTGAAAAATATTTTCTAAAACAATATTTTTGTAAAACCAGAAATTAAATCTAAAAAGAAATTTTCTAAAGTAATGTATTGTAAAAACTGAATTTATTTTTACTAAAAACTGAAAAAAACGAAAAAAAATTGCTTTTAAAAAAGCTGAAAATTTATTTTCTAAAACAATGATTTTTGTAAATTCTAGAAAAAAAAAACTGAAAAGCAATTTTCTAAAGCGTAAAAACTGGAAAAAACTGAATTTTTTTTAAACTAAAAACTGATAAAAAGAAAATATTTGTTTTTTATCAGTTTTACAAAAATATTGCTTTAGAAAATTGCTTTTCAATTCTTTTTTTAGTTTTTACAAAAACAATTGTTTTAGAAATTAGTTTTTCATATTTTTAAAGCGATATTTTTCTAAAAACTGGAAAAAAATATTTTGATTTTAATTAATTAAAAAAAGAAAAGAAAAAATACTGTTTCCGTTAAAAAAAGGGCAAATTTGCACAACTATTGGACGATTTGGGCATATTTGGGCCAAACTATTAACGACGGGTATATTTGTCCTATTTCAAATAGTTTACGGACATATTTGGACTTTTTCCGGATCAAGAATGATGAAGTTCCTAATTAATAAGACTTAAAAAGAAGCAGAAGAAAACAAGAAAGGTGTCTTCCACTGTGCAGAATAATATACTCGTTCGTAGGCTGAGAATACATACAAGAAAAAAGTAAGATAAAGAATTTACATAATGGCAGAAAACAAGAAAGTTGTTTTCCACTATATGCAAAATAACATTATCCTTTTTTTGTTAGATGCAAATAGATAACAAGAGCAAGATAAAGATTAATTTATGACTCATCCCCCGAATAATTGGACTAATTTCTGTTCTTATTACGTTCTAATTGGGCTGAATGCTATATATGAATTCGATGATTTAGTGAGAATTTATTATCGAGAATAAAGTGTTGTTGTAGTTCAGGACAAGGTGGGAGTGGAGGCAAAGATGCGTGACGCAAGGTTGGGATGGTTCGGACATGTTAAGAGGAAAAACACAGATGCTCTTGTCAGGAGATGTGAGGGGTTGGCCTTGAGAGGTGAGAGGAGGGATAGAGGTAGGGCCAAGTCTTGGGGAGAGGTCATTAGGTGGGACATAGTGCAACTTGATTTAACCGAGGACATGACCCTAGATAGAAGGGTGTGGATGTTGAAGATTTGGGTAGAAGGTTAGTAGGTAGTCGTGCGTTTCCCTTTGTCTTCTCTAGCTCGATAGTATTAGCGCTAGTACAGTAACGTTTTTTTCCTTAGTTTGCTATATTCGCATGTCTTGTTCCTTTGTTACTTGCCATCGGTAATTCTGCGGTTTGCTAGCAGTACTTCGTTCATATTCTCGTTTGCTGCCTTTGAATTAGTTTTCTAAATATGTTATCTTGTTATTACTTGTTATCGGTACCCCTTTTATATTCTCTGTTGCTATCTTCCATTTAGTTTTCTAATTATTTGTCTTGCCATTACTTGTTATCAGGGCTTTTCTCACCTTTTTTAGCCGAGAGTCTATCGGAAATAACCTCTCTGCCCTCCAAGGATAAGGGTAAGGCTGCATATATCCTACCATACCCAGACCCCACTTACGAGATTATACTGAGCGATTGTTATTGTTGTTGTTATAGAAGTAGTTGACTATGAACTTGAGATTGTATGTTTGAACGAGGAATTGCTGTTGCATTTTTGCAGTTTCGACGTTATTTTATCTCCCCTATAACTTAAATCAACAATATCTCATGTCTTATTTTTTTCGAATGGGTCTCCTTTGTTGAAAAATTTATATAAAATACAGGATAAATGGGAGATATAACGTAGCATTAATATATTTGGCGTATTCCGAATGTGATATGAAGGAGTAATGCGTACGCAAACCTTATTATTATCGTTTTCCGTGCATCATGGGCTCAGGATTTTAAATAAATTTGAACTACAATTAAGAAATCTTGGATCTAGTTATGTCCCATCAATTCCACTAAGATTTGTCTCTCACTAACTATTCATTGTGATTACAAGTGATAGGTTCCAATATACAAGTAGGATAATATATCCCAATAGGTTTTAGCTACTACAATATATATCCACTGACAATTTTCCTATCTAATATATATATAATGACTATCATTTCTTATAGATTTCTGACAGCTCTGGATTCTTTTATTATATTACAATTATTCTGAAACATTCTTAATATATTTCTTTTTGTTGCTTGACATTCTTTAATTCTAGTATTGTATCATTCTTTATGAGGGTAAAGCCGTGAAATAGGCTTGTTTGTGTCCTTTTAGTCAAAGAAAACTAAAGTAATAACATTTGAAATTAAAATTCAGTAGCAATTTGGAAGTTTATTGTAAAAATTTCGAACTAAATGACTATTCCGAAACTAACCCCGTAACAATGGTACTCACATACTTTGATAATTTTGCTTGTTTGGTACAACGGTGGAATAAAAAAGAATATCTCATGGGATTAACTATTAATTTCACCTTCTATCTCCGGATTATTATCCTTATCTGTTGTATCAAACGACCCTCTAGAGTCCGTCCACCCTTGTTCTTGGAGATAGACCTATTACATCCCTTAGTCATGAAAAACACACATTTTTCCAATTTTTTCGATTCGGCGGTTAGATTAAGATCCATCCATTTAGCAGTACCTTAGGATGGCATAACCTTAAAAGTGAAGGGCGAGGTTCAAACGAGGAAAGGCTTACGGTGGATACCTAGGCACCCAGAGGCGAGGAAGGGCGTAGTAATCGATGAAAATGCTCCGGGGAGTTGAAAATAAGTATAGATCCGAAAATTCTTGAATAGGACAACCTTTCGAACTGATGCTGAATCCATGGGCAGGCAAGAGACAAACCACGAAACAAGAAAATTTGGTTCAAAATTTGGAAGAAGACTTTTTGCAATTTCTTTTAGTTTTTACAAAATCTCAAAACATCTAACTGAATTTTTTTTATGCAAAAACTCTTCTTCAACTTAATGAACCAAATGCTACCATTCCCTTACACCCACCCTTCCCCCCCCCCCCCCAAAAAAAAACTTTTTGGAAAAATCCCTTTTGGTAGAAGTTGTAGGTGACATTTATTTATGATCTTGATTTATCTATTAATTTAAACCTGGATAACCAGTCTCCACTTGATTAATATTACTACTTATTGCAATTAAGTACTGCATAATATCATTATGGAAGAGTAAAAATTACAACTAGTCTACTACTGTAACAAATATTTTGCCACCCTACCAGCTAGTGGTCCTATGTTATTTAGACCGACAATTTTCTTGCATTCTAATTATTTAAAGGTCCCATTTTCAACTAATCTTCTTAGGAGTCGTTTGGTTAAAAATGTTTGGTATGAAGGAAACAATTTTTCGGAAAGTGTTTTCCAATTTTTTCATGTTTGGTTGGCTTAAATGTTTTGGAAAATATTTTCCGTATTAATTCATTTTCCTCCAATTGGAGAAAATGTTTTCCTTATTAAGAGAAGAGAAACATTTCCAAAACTCCTTCTCAACCTTCCCCACCCTATTCCATACCCTCACAACCTCACCCCACACCCACCCACCTAACCCTAACCCCACCCCATGCCCTCTCTCCAAAAAGTTTTTTTTTGTCACCACCCACCCCATCCCACCCCCTATTTTTTTTATACATTTTTTTTGTAATTTCAAATTTCTGTTTTACATTTTCCTACCCCCACTTCCCCCGCCCCCGCACAAAAAGAGTTTTTTGTTTTTTACTTTTTTTTTTGTAATTTTTAAATTTCTATTTTTTCTTTTTTCTGCACCAAATATATATATATATATATATATATATATATATTCAGTTTTACTTTTTTCATCTTTCGATTTATAGGTTCGAAACTTATAAGTTCCAAAGTTATGAGTTCAGAGGTGTATGTGTTTCGAAGTTTACGGGTTTAGAAGTTTATGAAATTTGTGGGTTCGGAAGGTTGTTGGTTCGAAAGTTTATGGCTTCATGTTTATTGTATCAAAATTATTTATGAATACTCTTGAGAAAATATTTTTCTTAATTTGCGTACCAAACACGGAAAAATGAATAAGATTACTACTTGTTTCCAACAAAATATTTTCTTGGAAAACATTTTTTATTATACCAAATACACCCTTAATCTCGGGATTAACTATCTCTTCTCTCGTACCAAACGAGTTCCTTCTTTACACCTATAGTACCAAACAAAACTTTCAAACATCAGTCCACAACTTTCTTCTTTTGCTATAAATATATGATGCAAGTGAGAGCACAACAACTACATCTGAAATATCAGAACAAACTTCCTTTGCTTGACTTGAACTCCTTCCCCACGCTTTCAAAGTTTCAAATATATAAAACCCTTAGAAAAAAAATGCAGCCTCTCAAATTGTGACATGAAAAGGTGAGTGTTGAACAAGATGGAGAAGCAGGGTACGTGCTTTACTAACTCATGCATTACAGTCTGTAATTAGTAAAGTCAGAGTCAGCGAGTTCAGAATAAGTATGATCTTATTATATGCCGAAGCGGAGTTAGAATTTGAACTCTAGGGTTTCAACTTTTAAGTTTTTTACCAATGAACCCATTATATTTTTGAAGTTATAGGTTTATATTTATTAATTTTGCAATTTTAACAATTTTTAACCCGCATTGCAAGTTATTGGTTCAATTAAACATGTTATTATCACACTACATACGCCCCTGATTATATGTACGTATTTTAAGATAATTCGCATATGTGTACATTGTTCAGAGTGGAAATAGTTGAACTCACATGATTCGTCCTAGATCCGCCTCTGTTTGTTAGTCGGATCCAGAAGTTTTATGGGGTTAACCTAGCTACTACATAATGTGTGTGTGAGAGAGAGAGATTCACATTGAGTGTGTTAAATGAGTTAGTTCTTCATGTGCCCATCTTCCCCATCATGACCACTCAACCTTAATATTATATGTACGATTTGCTGTGCCAAAGCATTTGCAGAGCTCTTTTCCCAGCATTGACAGGTAAGTAATTTTGTTCATTTTTCTGATTTTAACATTACCTTAAAATTTGTTATGCACTGGTTTGTTCTTCTCCTTGCTCGAGAAAGAATTTTAGAGCTTTTAATGATCATGTTATGCGGTGACGAATGCTCAAGTCATATAAGGATACCAAGTCTCGACTTAATGATCATGTTATGCGGTGACGAATGCTCAAGCCATATAAGGATACCAAGTCTCGACTTAACGCTCCCGTGCGCCTAGGCCTGCCAACTGGGACCGTAGACAATGTAATATCGGGCTCAATATCGATGAAACAAAAAATTAGGATGGTGCGTTCGTCCATGGAAAGAATTAAGGAAGGTTTCAACTGGCTGATAATTTGAACTAGTGTTTTCATCGGACAACATCTCAGTAGATGGCAGACTTGAGAATCAAATTCTTTAATTTTTCCTTATTTGTGTTCCAAACATTTCTAGTTCTTATTACTGGATCTTCATAACTGGAGATAGCACTAAATTCTACTCTATTCACATGTATCCGTTGTGTTCGATCTTGTATTAAAGTTACATATACCAAAACTCAAGAGAATATATATAGATCATCATCTTCAAGTGCTATATCTATTTTTGAAAGAGACTTTCGTTTTTGTTAAGATGTTATCAGTTTTAGGACAAGTACCAGGACCAAATTACTCTCAATCATATTACATATAGACAACAAATCGCTCACACAAACTCTTGTGCCTAAGTATTGATTGTAAAAGTTGTATAAGTGAAGATATTCTTGCAAATGACAGAGATATTCCGCAATAAGCAACGTTTGTCAGAGAGTTTAGTTAATTCAGAGGCAGATCCAACTATTTTTTTGTCAAAATAATATGTTAAGCATTTAATAATGCATGGTCAAGTACTAGCAACTGGTTTTGACATCCAAAGACGGATACCTTTTGTTAAACTAATTAAATAAAAGGATGAATACATACAAAGACACTTAAAGTTGGTACAATTTTTCATTTAGACACCTGAACTTAGGGGTGTTCCTAATGAGCACGTACATAACACGAACTTTGTTCTAATTAGACGCTCTTTTGACAATTAGCGAAACTTACAAAGTGTGTGCAATACATTCGCAGCTGATGTGGCAAATGATGAATAAAATGAGAACATATATCTTTTTGAGTTAAAAAAGAGAGAAAAAACTATATTAAATCTATTTAATAAACAAAATAAAATAACATTATAAAAAAGAAAAGAAAAACTTAAGTTACACCCAATCAGGAAAGAGCACATTTTAAAAAAAAATGAGACATTGGTGTTTTGGAAATCAATATTCATGGTGTTCTTCACTATCTTCATGTGTGTTCTTGTTCCACCCAAGATTTTAATCCAAAATTTTAAGAGAAACTCCTCCAAATTTGTTATAACTTCAGCTAAAGATTCCTCATGACGACCCGAAAATAACCCCAACATTAATTTCACAAACTTTCATCAAATCAAGCAACCCATTTTAAACCTTCAAGTTTTTTAAAGACCCCATTAATGGTGTTTCGATTTGAAATGAAGAACTCAGACTCATTTCACTTTTAATCAATAGGGACGGTTGTTGGTTCGAACTGTCGAGCTAAATCAATGGTGGAGGCACAACAATGGTGAAAGTGGAGGAGGCAATGGTGAAAATGGCGGTGGACAGAAAGAAGAAGAAGAAGAAGAAAAAGAAGGAACAAAAAAAGAAAAAAAAAAGAAGAAAAAAATTATTTTTTGGGATCTTCACGCGCCTATATTGGGTGAAACTACTATATGTGCCAACTCAACAAGAAGTGCCTAATTGGAACAAAGTTCATGTAATGTACGTGCTCATTAGGAACACCCCTAAGTTCAGGTGTCTAAATGAAAAATCGTGCCAACTTTAAGTGTCTCTGTATGTATTCGGCCTAAATAAAAATGTGATGGGTAAATCCTAGTCAAAGTCATAGTTTTTCTAGATCTAAAAAAAAGCAATAGCAAAACACAAAAAATTCTTTTTCCTACTTGCACAGTCTAACATGGCAGGTAATGGAGAGGAAAGGCTGAAGGCAGTGACAGTCCTTACTGCTAACCTCCTAAACACCATCAATGAGGTTGATGGAGTAGACGAGGAGAACATGACACCAAACGCTTCCCCTAGACGAAGTGGTTCACCTCTTCCTCATGGCACCGTTACCACCTCCCATGGAAAAGGAGCCTCTACATCCACAACGGAGGAAGCACCACCAGCAGTGAAAAATTACTAGAAGCAGCTAACGAGTACACTGACCAGCATACTCGACAAACCTGCCCAAAGGGCGAGCAGAGAGGATGCACGAGTCGACGTCACAACAACAACCAATGAGCAGCACGTCCCTCCTCCTTCAACAGGCACCACTCACACTGTTAATGATGCTAGTAACGACACCCTTACAACTATGATAAGAAAAATAGAGGAGATGGAGAACGAGAACAAAACACTCCGTGACCAAATGAGGGAGCACCAGGAAAGGGTAGATAAGATATCAGGCACCCCAAACCTTCTACCGAAATGGGATGCCGGACGGTTTGTACAACCCTATAGAGACGAGGCCGTACCGCATGCTATACCTAAAGCATTCAAGATGACGCCATACTTGAAGATATATGACGGCACAACGGACCGTGAGGATCACATCATCCACTATGTCACTGCAGTAAAAAGCAACGACCTCGCTAAAGAGTAAGTATCATCCATATTGCTGAAAAAGTTTGGTGAAACCCTAACCGGGGGAGCTTGACGTGGTACTCACAACTGCCAGCACGATCCATAAAAACATTTGAGGAGATGGCTGACAAGTTCGTCACCGCCCATACCGGGGCCAAGAAAGCAGAGCGAGGGTGAATGATATATTCGCCATTAAACAATCACTTGGCGAAGGACTCAAAGACTTCCTCGCCCGGTTCAATCGTGTTAGAATGACTCACCAATGTATCAGAGGGAATGGCGGTAGAAGATTTCCAAAACGGGATGAACAGGAGCGGTTCGAGGGCGACCAGAAAACCGTTGAGCAGGCTCTTGAAGTACCCACCACCACTACCACCACTTGGGAAGAAATGCACAACGCCTACTATGCCGAGGTGAGAGCGGACGAGGATGACTTCAACGGACCAACCCAGCGGTTGACTTCGGTCTAGATGGAGTCGAGAAAAGATCGCAGAAATGATAACAGAAGGGGTCATGTAGGTCCGCATCTCAACCGCGAAAGACACCAGCCATGCGTCAGAACTGCCGTCATACCACCTCCCCTCCATGGCGATGGTCCATCCAGGCAGAAGAAAGGGACTCACCGAAGCGAAAGAGGTATGCCTCCACTACTATCTGCTCACAATTTTTGTGTTTATTCTTCATAGATAGTCTACGCCCTAGAGAAGCTCGGACAAAAGGTGAAATGGACACAAAAGATGAAGTCTGACCCAAACATCAGAAAGTCAAACGCCCTATGTGAATTCCATCAGGAACGAGGACATAAGACCGAGAACTGCATCGCCTTGAGGCAGGAGGTAGTGGACATGCTCCACCAAGGGCATTTGAGAGCTGATGAGCGATCGAGGAAGAGCGAACTTCACTCGAGGGTGAGAACAACATCAAGGCCCCTCGAAGCCGCCCTCCCCAGCCCGCACCATCCAGATGATCATCGGTGGAGGCGACAACGCAACAATCAACAACGTAAAGTTCACAACCACCCACAAGTTGAAATGATCGATCACCCATGAATGGTATGACCACCTCGAAGAAAGTATCATCTTCGACGAGTCAGATACCCATGGTTTGACCTTTCCTCACTATGATTCTCTTGCTATTACTTTGCCAATTTCAGAAATTGATGTAAAACGGATTATGGTAGATGATGGAAGCGGCACGTGCATTATCCACCCTCGATTTCTCACACAAATGAGGCTCAAATATAAGATAGTGCCACGCTGAATCACACTAACAGGTTTTAACAATGTAGTTGAGCGGACCTCCGGAGAAATCACACTACTCGTTCTGGCCGGTGGTATCACCCTGGAAACAACGTTCCACATTATGGATCAAGATATGGCGTACAACGCCATCATAGGACGACCTTGGATCACGCCATGAGGGCCATCCCATCCAGCTTATATCAGGTTGTCAAGTTTCCCACTCCGTGGGGAGTATTCAGCATTCGCGGCGAGCAATGCACGGCCCAAGAATGCTATCGCATCGCCATAGACTGCACGTACACTCAATAATTGAAAGACAAAGGCGCAAAAACATAGCAATTAGCAAGATCGAGGTCAGACGGTGGCGAAGGGAAAGATGTCATCAAGGACCCCGAAGTCATGGAGGCTACGAGATCAACTGTGGAAGACCTCGACCCCGTTCAACTTGATAAAAGAGACCACAACCAAAAGGCTTATATCGGCCACAAACTCCAAGAACCAGGTAAACTCCAATTTTTTTTAACTAACAGTGCGGACTTGTTTTCTTTTTCTCATACAGATATGACGGGAATCATGAAGGAAATAACAACACCCAAATTGAACGTCGACCCACTCTACTCCTTGGTATGGCAGGTTAGAAGAAAACTCAATGCCGCAATAAATGATTTCGTCCGCGAAGAGGTGGAAAAATTACTTGAAAATGGCTTTATCAGGGAGTCAAAATACCCCCAATGGGTCGTCAACGGGGATATGGTGAAAAATAAAAATGGGAAATAGTGAATGTGCGTAAACTTCACAGATCTGAACAAGGCATGCCCGAAAGACTCATTACCATACCTCACATTGATCAGCTCATTGACACAACAGTAGGGCATGAGCTGTTAAGTTTCCTGGACGCCTATTCAGGTTACAACCAGATCCTCATTGAGGAGGAGGACCAGGAAAAACTAATTTCATCATCCACCAAGGACGTACTGCTATAGAATTATTCCGTTCGGATTGAAAAATGCAGGGGCGACATATTAGAGGTTAGTAACCAAGATGTTCAAAGAACAACTTGGAAAAACCATGGAAGTATATATAGACGACATGTTGGTCAAGTAAAAAAGAAAGTAATACCATATCAACCGTTTGAGAGAAGCCTTCGACATACTCAGGCGATACGACATGAAATTTAACCCCGAGAAATGCGCCTTTGGCGTAACCTCAGGAAAGTTCCTTGGCTTTTTAGTGTTGAAAAGAGGAATTGAGGTTCACCCCGACCAAATCAAGGCTATAGAGGGAATACCAGAAAACTTGACCAGCACGAAGCAGGTGCAGAAGCTGACCGACCGTATAGCCCGCCCTATCGAGGTTCATCTCACGATCCTCTGATAAATGCCAACAATTCTTCGGCGTGCTAAAAAAGGACAACGGAATCCAATAGAATTCCGAGTGCATCAACGCCTTGAGAGAACTAAAGGCGTACTTATCTTCTCCCCCACTGCTTGCTCAAGCAGAACCCGGAGAGCGCCTCCTAATCTACCTGGCCGTGTCCAACATTGCAGTAAGCGCAGTCCTGGTCCGAGAAAATAAAGGTACGCCATCTCCAATCTACTACATTAGCAAGACCTTGGTCGACGCTGAAACGAGGTACCCCCACCTCGAAAAGCTAGCCTTGGCTTTGGTCGTAGCTTCATAAAAGCTTAGACCTTATTTCTAGTGCCACCCCATCTCGATGGCCATAGATTTGGCCAACATAAATTTGGGTTTTATTTGGCAAACACATGTTTGGCCATAGATTTTTCCAATATTTTGGCAAAATCCCAAATCCCGAAATCAGCTCAATAGCTGGTTTTGGGCCAAAATATATACAAACACTAATAATATACATGTTTTTCCAAAATAAATTTGGGAAATATGTTTTGAAAACTGATGTCCAAACACATTTTCATCTTCAAATCAAACTTCACCCAAATCAGATTTTTTTCAAAACAAATTTGGGAAGCTATGGCCAAACGCTAGCAAAGTCTCAAGTACTTGCCGACTTCATCGCCGACTTCAGTGCTAAAATAATGCCCGAGGTCGAAAGGGAAGCTGCTAGTACTTCCCCCAAGACACACGACCTATGGATTCTGTACACCGACGACGCCTCCAACGTGTCAGGATCTGGACTAGGACTCGTACTCGAGGTCCCGACAGGATAGATAATTTGTCAGTCCATAGGGTGTCCCGATATGACTAACAATGAGGCTGAGTATGAGGCTGTTATTGCAGGGGTAAAATTGGCACTCAAGTACGGAGCACGACGAATAGTCCTATGATGTGACTCACAACTCGTCGTCAATCAAGTCACAGGGACTTTCCAAATCAAGGAACAAAGGTTACAAAAATATCAGGCTGAGATCTGCAAGTTGCTACCCGAGTTCGACGAATGCCAACTCGACCAAATACCTCGAGCGCAAAACATTAAGGCGGAAGGCCTCGCCAAATTAGCGGCGACCACTAAAAGCATAACCGTAAAAGAGAGTGTGATTTGATGGTGAGATGTGTTCAGGTTGTTTGATTGTGACAAAAAGAATTGGCGGGAGATGTAGCAAGAACTATTGAGTATTTGACTTCAGTCTTGAGTTAGCATATGTCCTCGAGTTGTGAGTGTATTGAAGGATCTCTCGTGTAGTTTAGTTGTGGAGTGAAGTGGACCTTCCTGTTGTGTTCTGAGTTCCTTGTGATGTCTTTGGGCTGACCCATGCCCCAGCAGTGTTCTTGCATTTGATGAATAGCGTATCTCAGTCGCATTTGGGTTTCCTTTGTTATTGTGTTCATTGATGACATCCTGGTGTACTCTCGTAGCCAGGAGGAGTATACTCAGCATTTGTGAGTTGTATTGCAGAGATTGAGGGAGGAGAGGCTTGATGCAAAGTCCTCCAAGTGTGAATTTTGGCTTAGTTCAGTAACATTCTTGGGAAACATGGCGTCCAGTGAGGATATCAAGGTGGTCAGACGAGTGTGGAGAGAGCTTTCAGAAGCTCAAGATTGCTTTGACCACAACTCTAGTGTTAGTTCTTGTAACGACCCGGTCTGTCGTTACGTAGAACCTGCATTATAATGACTGTTATTGAATTGCTATAGGTTGGTTATACTGTATTTGATGTGTTAGAGTGGGCAGGCTTGAAATTGAAGTGATTATAATGAGAATTTAGCCGCTTAGTCTTTAAAAATAGCCCTGAAGTTGAAAAAGTCAAACGAGAGTTGACTTATTGGTAAACGACCTCGGAATGCGGATTTTATGGCTCAGATAGTTCTGTTAGGTGATTTGGGACTTAGGAGTGTGTTCAGAATATTTTTTTGATGTCCGGTGTAGAATTAGGCTTGAATTGGCGAAAGTTAGTTTTTGGTGATTTCCGTTCGGCAGTGAAAAATAGGCTATCAGGGTCGGAATGAAGTTTCGATAGTTGGAACAGGTTTGTAATGTCATCTTGGATATGTCTGCAAAATTTCAGGTCAATCGGAGTTGTTTTGGATAGTTTCGGCATCGTTGGTGGATTTTAGAAATTTCAAAGTTCTTAGGCTTGAATCCGATGTGATTTTGGCGTTTTGATGTTAGTTTTGGTGTTTTGAGGGTGAAACTAAGTTTGAATGATCATATGTGACGTGTTAGTATGTTTGGTTGGGGTCTCGAGGGGATCGGGATTGATTTTGGGTGGTTAACGGGCATTTTTGGCCTTAGGAAATCTGTTGTTTTGCTGGTGTAAGTGCAACAGAATAATGTTCACTGCGATCACGAGGAATGGTCCGCGATCGCGTAGAGCAATTTGGAGCCCGGTCATATTTGTGCATCGCGATCGCTGAAGACTGGTCGCGATCGCGTGAGGTGAGGAGATTATGCAGTGCGATCGCGTAGTCCTAGTCCGCGATCGCGTAGAGATAGCCAGGCTCGTGGGGAGCGGGGTCAGCTGTTCTTCGCGATCGCGTGAGCCGGACTGCGATCGCGTGGGTTGAGGTTCTATTGAACCGAAATCGCGTGGGCATTGTTGCGATCGCGGAGAGTATTTTTGGGCAGCAGAAGAATTGTGAATCGCGACCGCGATGTGGGTCCCGCGATCGCGATGGATAAATACCTGGGCAATATAAAAATAAACCCTCTGCGACCATAACATATTTTTACACCATTTTTGAACGGGAAGAAGCTTTTGAGGAGAATTTGAAGTGAGGAAATCAGTGTTCATCATAGAGGTAAGTATTTTGGACCTTAAAACTCGATTATAGGTGATTAAGGAACATAATCCCAGTGTTTAAATCATGAAAATCAGTAGAAAAGGTTGGGTTAGGGCTTGAGATTATGAGATCTTTAGGGGTCGATTTGAGGGGTCAAACGAACTCCGATTTTAGCATTCTTTATATGTACGGACTCGTGAGACGACGAAGAACATTTAGTATAAATTTTTTTGAGTTCTGAGACGCAGGCCGGGGGGTCGGGTTTTAGCAAATTTCGGGTTTTGAGCTAAAACTGATATTTTTCAATTGGAATTCATTCCTTAAGCATAATTTGATGATAAAAATCTGAACTTGGTAGATTTGGAGCGCTCGGAGGTTGATACGAGAGGCAAGCGTATTGCGGAATAGTTTGTGGGCTAGTTTGAGGTAAGTAATATCTTTAAATCCTGTCCTGAGGGTATGAAACCCCGGACTCTGCACCCTTTTACGGGTTTTGGAATGCAAAGATTGGAACTTTGGAAATATGTTCCATATTTAGGCAACTATTAAGTTGCGAAACCGATTTTAAAGCCTATGCTTAGATATACTTTGATATGATTTGGGATGTAAGCCATGTTTGGAGCCTAGTACCGTTCTGTTTACCCCTTGAGGGATATTTTACTATTTTCCTCACTGATATGTTATGATTTTCACTCAGTATTTTATTGATAATTGTTTTGACACTCAAAGTATTTTGATACTATTTCTTGAAAAATGAAACACTGTTTTGGGTCGAGAACCCGGTATATTTATGTTCTGAGAGGCATGTTGAGAGTGTCTGACTGAGTGAGGTTGCGGGCCAATATTGTGAGGATGATATGATATGATAATGGCCAAGGGAAAATATTGTGAGTGATTTATGCCATGATGTGTCTTGTTATAGGAGCCCCTCCGGAGTCTGTACACACCCCTAGTGAGCACATGTACCTAATGAATGATGCCCGGGGGGCTTATGCTGAGTGACTGTGAGGTTGCATGATGGGCAGAGTGACTGTGAGGTTGCCTGATGGGCAGAGTGATTGTGAGGTTACCTGATGGGCTAATACGGAAAGATATTGTTACGAGAAATGAATTATAATTTTGCTTTGTTGCTATTTTTATTGAACTGTGCCTTATTATAACCGAACCAAATGCGTAGTAGTGTGATGGTTGGCTAGCCTAGTTCCACGATAGGCTCCATTACGGACTGTTAGGATTTGGGGTCGTGACAAGTTGGTATCAGAGCACTAGGTTACATAGGACTCAACGGTCATGAGCAGGTTCAGTAGAGTCTTACGAATTGGTACGGAGACGTCTGTACTTATCTTCGAGAGGCTGCAGAACTCTTAGGAAAAATCTTAATTTCTTGAACTCTTTCGTGCCAATCTATTGATTCTTGAAATCTAAACTTATGTTGTTTCATTCTCTCATAGATGGTGAGGACACGCAATATCGATCAGGGTGACCAGACACCAGCCAGACCCACAAGGGGTCGAGGCCGTGGTAGAGGTAGGGGACCAGCTCAGGCAGCAGCCGGGATAGTACCACAGGATCCCCCTATCGTTCAGGATCAGGTTCCTACCGATGGTTCTCCAGCGGGACAGGCTCAGGCACCGGCGGTGCCTATTGTTATTCCGGGTCTTCAGGAGACCCTGGATCAGATATTGACGGTGTGTTCCAGTTTAGCTCAGGCAGTTGCTATGTCCACTACTGCCACTGCAGCTCAGGCCGGGGGAGGCAATCAGACTCCAGCTGCCCGGACACCTGAGCAGGCTGTACAGGGTATTCAGACACCGGGGGTAGACCCAGCCCAGCCAGCTGTCCCAGTCCAGGATTTTGTGGTTCCAGCTATGCCCGAGGATGAGCAACGTAGACTGGAGAGGTTCAACAGACTTAAGCCTCCGACTTTGAGTGGCACATAGGGTGAGGATGCCCAAGGTTTTCTAGATAAATGCCAGAGGATACTACGTACTGCGGGTATTTTGGAGACCAGTGGGGTCTCGTTAACTACATTTCAGTTTGCTGGTGCTGCTTTTACTTGGTGGGAGTCATTTGAGAGGCGTAGGCCGGTTGGTTCAGCACCTCTCACCTGGCAGCAATTCTCCACGATCTTTTTGGAGAAGTATGTTCCTCAGTCCCACAGAGAGGAGCATCACAAACAGTTTGAGCAGTTACGTCAGGGAGAGTTGTTAGTTACTCAGTACGAGATGAGGTTTTTCGAGTTGGCCAGACATGCTTCTGAGATTGTCCCTACTGACAAGAAGAGGATTAGGAGGTTTGTAGATGGTCTTACTTATCAGCTTCGGATCTTGATGACCAGAGAGAGTGTGTTTGTAGCTACATTTGAGCAGGTTATCGACATTGCTCGGGATATTGAGTCGGTTCGTAGGCAGGATTTTGAGGAGAGAGAGGTCAAGAGGCTTCAGGGAGAAGGTAACTTTAGTGGTGCCCCTTCTAGAGGGAAGTTTCAGCACAACAGAGGTCGTCCATTTAGACCTCCACAGCCAGTTTGCCCAGAGGGACGTTCATCTTTTAGTGCCCTTCCAGCTCAGAGCTCCGCCCGAGCATCATCTTATCAGGGTTCTTCTATGCATGGTTCGTCTGGTGGTTATCATGGTGGCAGGGGTTTTCGTCAGTTTTCATCTCCAGCTCCAGGTAGTTGTTATGAGTGTGGAGAGTTCGGACATGAGTGGAGGCAGTGTCCCCGTCATCCTAGTAGTTCAGCTCAGCAGAGGGTTCAGCCCTCGGCTTCATCCCCAGTCACTTTACCACCTACCCATGCTGCTAGGGATGGTGTCCAGGCAGCTAGAGGCCGTCCTAGAGTGGGAGATCGAGCAGGTGGAGGCCAACCACGTATTTATGCACTTCCAGCTAGGCCTGATGCTATGGCTTCAAATGCGGTGATTACAGGTACTATTTCAGTTTGTCACAGTGATGCTTTGGCTTTATTTGACCCTGGTTCCACGTACTCTTATGTCTCATCCTATTTTTCTCGTTTTCTGAATATTCCCCGTGAGTCTTTAGTTACGTCTGTTCATGTTTCGACTCCGGTGGGCGATACTATTATTGTCGACCGTGTGTACCAGTCGTGTCTTATATCTATTGGGGGTCTGGAGACCCGAGTGGACTTGATGTTACTCAGTATGGTTGATTTTGATGTAATTCTGGGCACGGATTGGCTATCACCATGTCATGCGATTCTTGATTGTCACACTAAGACCGTTACCTTAGCTATGCCCGGAGTTCTGAGAGTTAAGTGGAGAGGGTCTATAGAGCATGTGCCTAGCAAAGTGATTTCTTATTTAAAGGCTCAGTGTATGGTTGAGAAAGGGTGCGAATCTTATCTTGCGTTTGTGAGGGATGTTTGTAGTGAGACCCCATCTGTTGATTCTGTTCCCGTAGTCCGTGATTTTTCGGATGTATTCCCTGCAGACCCGCCAGGCATGCCACCTGATAGGGATATTGATTTTGGTATTGACTTGGTGCCCGACACCCAGCCTATCTCTATTCCACCCTACCGCATGGCACCAACGGAGTTGAAAGAATTGAAAGAGCAACTTCAGGAACTCTTAGATAAGGGGTTCATTCGGCCTAGTGTGTCACCTTGGGGTGCACCGGTGTTGTTTGTGAAAAAGAAGGATGGTTCGATGCGTATGTGTATTGATTATAAACAGTTGAATAAGGTTACAGTAAAGAACCGGTATCCTTTGCCTCGTATTGATGACCTATTTGACCAGCTTCATGGAGCTAAGGTGTTATCCAAGATTGATTTGAGGTCTGGGTATCATCAGCTAAAGATTCGGGATTCTGACATTCCGAAGACGACTTTCAAGACCAGATATGGTCATTATGAATTTCTGGTTATGCCATTTGGGCTGACCAATGCCCTAGCCGCGTTCATGCAATTGATGAATAGTGTGTTTCAGTCCTACCTTGATACTTTCGTCATTGTGTTCATTGACGATTCTGGTATATTCTCGTAGCCAGGAAGAGCATGCTCAGAACTTGAGGATTGTGTTACAGAGATTGAGGGAGGAGAAACTTTATGCAAAATTCTCCAAGTGTGAGTTTTGGCTTGGTTCAGTACCTTTCTTGGGGCACGTGGTGTCTAGTGAGGGTATTCAGGTTGATCCGAAGAAGATAGAGGCGGTGCAGAGTTGGCCCAGACCGTTTTCAGCTACGGAGATTCGGAGTTTCCTTGGTTTGGCGGGTTATAACCGTCGCTTTGTGGAAGGATTCTCTTCTATTGCTTCACCTTTGACCAGATTGACACAGAAGGGTGTTCTATTCAGTGGTCCGATGAGTGTGAGGAGAGCTTTCAGAAGCTCAAGTCATCGTTGACCACAGCTCCGGTGTTAGTGTTGCCTACTGGTTCGGGTTCTTATACGGTCTATTGTGATGCTTCTAGAGTTGGCTTGGGAGCGGTATTAATGCAGGACGGTAGGGTGACTGCTTACGCGTCTAGACAATTGAAGGTGCACAAGAAGAATTACCCAGTGCACGATCTTGAATTAGCTGCTATTGTTCATGCCTTAAAGATTTGGCGGCATTACTTGTATGGGGTATAGTGTGAGATTTTCACTGATCATCGTAGCTTGCAGTATCTGCTGAGGCAGAAAGACTTGAATTTGCGACAGAGGAGATGGTTGGAGCTTCTCAAGGACTATGACTTGACTATTTTGTATCATCCGGGGAAGGCCAATGTGGTGGCCGATGCCTTGAGTCGCAGAGCCGAGAGTTTGGGAAGTCTGTAGAGCGACCGTTAGCACTTGATGTTCAGGATTTAGCGGGTCAGTTGGTGAGATTGGATTTGTCAGACCCTCCACGGGTGGTAGCTAGCATTGCTTCTCGGTCTTATTTATTTGATCAGATTAAGGCACGAAAGTATGATGACCGGCACTTGTTAGTTCTTCGCGATAGAGTTCGTCGAGGTGATGCCAGGGATGTGACTATTGGTGATGATGGAGTTATGAGGATGCATGGCCGTATTTGCGTGCCCAATGTGGAAGGGATTCGAGAGTTGATATTAGCAGAGGCTCACAGCTCGCAATATTCTATTCATCTGGGTGCTGCGAAGATGTATCAGGATTTGAGACAGCAATATTGGTGGAGGCGGATGAAGAGAGATATTGTTGAGTATGTAGCACGGTGTCT